>CAUYON010149272.1:0-19597 GCA_963573935.1 Arctocebus calabarensis
GTTTCCTGCCTCTGCCTCCCAAGTAGCTGGGACTACAGGCGCCTGCCACAATGCCTGGCCATTTTTTGGTTGCAGCCGTCATTGTTGTTTGGCGGGCCCAGGCTGGATTCGAACCCGCCAGCTCAGGTGTACGTGGCTGGCACCTTAGCCCGTTGAGCCACAGGCGCTGAGCCGACTACATCATTTTTACTTACACATTCATTGAACTATTTTACTTTTTAATGTTAATATTAAAATTTTGCAACAAATATTTGTGCTCAAGTAGTTTTTATTAGGAAATGGGCCCTCACAGTTTCAGGTTCAAGTTTAATTTATATTTCTTTTTTTTTTTTTTTGTACGAAAGGTTTTTATTGGCGGGGGATGCTACAGAGTAGTATTGGGGGGGGGAGAGAGAGAGAGTGAGGGAGAGAGAAAGAGAGAAAGAGAGAGAGAGTAATTTATATTTCTTTTGAAGTTTAATTTATATTTCTTTTGATTTCTTTTGAAGAATTCTTTGGGGTCTTACTGGGTTTAAAAAATTCAATTTGTATGAACACTAAATATTAATCCTTTGTCTTATCTTATGTAAACATTTTTCCTAGCAATACATAGCCCTTATTTTAGACTACTTTAAAAATATACAGAAAATTTCATGTAGCCAATGCTGCTGCCATAGATCTTTTCAGATTTTATCATATCTATAATTAAAAGGAACTGGGAAGTACTTTAATTTTTCTATCATTTGACCTTTTAACTCTTTTGCTTCTGAGTTAACTGGATACATTTTATGTGGATTTTTAAATGGATTTAAAAATGACTGATAATCATCAGTTATAGCCACGCTATTAGATCTCTTCCTGTTCCAATGATCTATAACATCATTTAGTGCACATAGTATTCTCACTTAAAAAATGGATAACCTGAATATTCTGTTTCACTGATCAATGTATTTCTCTAATGTCAGATCCATAATGGTGTGCCACTGAGGTCACATTTCTAAAATATAGTTAAGTGTTAAATACAGCCTGAATAAAAATCCTGTGTAGACATACTAAATATAAATGACAAGAAAATACATGAATGAGATACTTACCACCGGTTTGATAATGTTGGAAAGAAGTGCTTCAAATGCTTTGGTTTCTTCATCTTTTTCTTTAAAAAAAAAATAAATAAATTGAATATTAAAAAAAAAAAAAGCTTAAATGTAATCCCCTCTTCCCTTCAAATATGTCTTCTGATATGAGGTTGGTATTTGAGACTTTTGTTTTCTAATTATTCCTTTGTTCATTATTAGCAGTTTGTGGCCCATCAGCATTTTTCTGCATCAGTTTTTATTTCCATTTTAACTGTGATTATTAGTTACAACGCCACCATATGTATACCATACATATTTATGTACATACATATATATAGGTTTTTTTTTTTTTTTGAGACAGAGTCTCACTATGTCACCCTCAGTAGAATGCTGGGGCGTCACAGCTCACAGCAACCTCAAATCAAACTCTTGGGCTTAAGCGATTGTCTAGACTCAGCCTCCAAAGTAGCTGGGACTACAGGCGTCTGCCATAATGCCTGACTATTTTTTTTTTCTTTTGTTGTATTTGTCATTGTTGTTTAGCAGGCCCGGGCCGGGTTTGAACCCACTAGCCCTGGTGTATGTGGCTGGCGCCCTAACCACTGAGCTATGGGTACTGAGCCAGGTTTTTCTTATAGAAAGTATATTTTTATTCATAGTTATAAAAATATTCTCTGTAAAGTTACTTGCCAATCTCATCCCTCTTAATAAGTTAACAAAGTATGTTTTTATTACATGCCTTAATCTTTGTTTCCAAAATAGGAATAATAGGAATATAATTGGCTTGATCATAATTTATAGCTACCACTAATCTACATAAAACTTTGGCTTAACTTTTCTGAAAAATTAGTTCTGAAAAAAAAAGATTAGGAAGTCTCAAATACATGGAAGAAAACTTTTGTGTATGTTGTTAATACATGTATCTTGAAGCTGTTGCAACATTATTTTAAATTTGTTGGTGAGAAATGGAGATTTTAAGGAAATGGAAGGCGGTAAGGAGGGTTAACAGAACCTGGATTTTTTACATTTCCTTCAAAGCTGGAAGCATTTTAGTTCCTACTCATATGTTAATTAGCTGCATTATTTGATAGTTCAATATAATAAGAATCAAGTGTATAAATTTAGAATGTTGTGGTTATTAGGGATTATGAAATGGCAGTTAAGTATGCTTCATAGTCACTTTTTTTTTTTTTTAAGATGAAACTTAAAATTTCATATGGTCTACCTTCAGAAGTTAAAATAGATGCAGTAGGTTTCAAAGAAACCAAAAGAACATATATGCAGAAATTATAGACGTAAAGATAAGCAGTAGTAAGAGGCTAAACGTTATAGTCGAAAGTCCCTATAACTCCATAGTAGATGTACGAGAGATAGGCTGTTAAACCCAGCTTATATTTCCCTTACAGAGATGGAGTCTAGTACGTACAAACAGTAATGCTCAGAGTTCACATGGTAAAAGTCATAAGTTAGAAGGACCCAAGGAAAAGAGGGATTTTGAGAGAAAAGTATTTGAAGAAAGGAGTGGAGAATGACCTAGAGTATATACAAGGCTTGGTGAAGGACATACCTAGTTGCTATTAAGGATTTACTCAAAAAGAAGCTAGGAGAAATAAACACTTCTGATAAAAACCAGCATAAAGGCTAAGAAATAAACAAAAGGAATCTGGATTAATGTTATCTGAGTTTTCCCATCAAACAGAAGTTCTTCTCAATCAGTAAAATTTATGGTACAGATAGAATTACTATTTGAGTCTTCCCAAATTGTCAAAAGTAGGAGCCTGGTACTAATTTAGGTTCTAAAATATGGCCCCTACCCCCCAACTTTCTGGGCTCTTTTGAAAATACATAAAATGTTTTTTCACATTTAGAGAGTGTTGGGCTATGAATCAACGGTTTATTTGGACCACGATGAAATGACCGAAAGGTTAGAATATACTTTCAGTAGATTAAATAATGATGAAAGGCACCAGTGAGAGTAAGTGAGTATTACAGGTACCTTCAACTTCCGTATCAACTTGTGGACCTCCTTTTCCCTTTCCTGATTTGTTTTTTGCTGACCCTGTGTTTACACCACTAGCATTCTGCCCTTTTATAAGTCCATTATGTTCATTTGTGGGAGAAGGGCATTTCTGGGGTGATGATGGTGGACTGCTCATTTTATCTTTCTGTGTTCCTTGGCGATCCTTTAATTTTTTCTGCAAACGTTCATATGTTTTACTAGATCTTTCATCTCTAAAGTTGGATCTTCCATGCGTAGAGTGAGCGTCTAGAAAGAAATAAAAAACAAATGTTAAAGGATGTCTTTCTCCAAATAAGTTTGTGGCAGACAAAAAAGAAGAAAATAAATCTATTATAAAAAACTTATAAACATTTTGAAGATTTTTGCAACACAAAGCTATTTTTATATCTCCACTAACTGGCAGAATCAAGCTATGTGATTTGATTATAATTATCTATGTCAAATAAACTTACAGAGACATTTCTTCTCTCCTTTTTTCCCCAACTAACTATTAATCTCCGTGGAAACAACTTGGTGGTATGCTATGATTGTCGTTGGTGAGGAATGAGATTTGAATTGAACTTTCTCCACTTTTCTTTTACTCTTTTTAGCCACTACTTTTCACATCTCTTTCAATGCAAACATATAAAATAGGTAAAAAGCAAGTTTACTGCCTGCCTATATTCCTTTATGACTTAAAAAAGCAAATCATCATGGAAAAAGTTTTAGGACTTCACAAAAAGAAATGAGTTGGAATGTATAATAATAACAGAATCTACACATAAAGTATTATATCTTCAGATACTGTTAAGTCAAGGTTGTGATTTAGAAGAACATATTCATTCTAATACAAATTGCACAGCAATATAATAAGGTCAACATGCTCAATAAATATTAATCCTATTGTCTTCAAACTTTATTTATTTATTTATTTTTAGGGTAACAAGGAGATTTTATTTAGGAACAGTAAACTTGAGAGCACTTCCAAAGGGAATTAGAAGTGGGTTCCTTTCATGATGGAGAAAAGGTGGAGAGACTCATTTTTTAATTTTAAATTTAAAATATTTAAATTAAAATATATATTTTTAAAAGCCTCAATAAAGAAAGTAGTTTTAATTTAGTAGTGTTTTAAGAAAACTAGTACAATATCCTTGAAGCGATTATTATAAGGACATGTACAATAACTAAGAGTAAAAACATAAGCATGTGGATCATCTACATGAATAAGAGAAAATGTGGATCTTTACCTGGCACCACACACAAAAATTAACTCTAATGAATCACAGACCCAAATGTAAGAGCTAAAACTATAAAATGCAGAAGGAAACATCGGTGTACATTTGTATGACCTTGGGATAGGCAATAATTGGTTGATATGATACCGAAAGCACAATCAAAGAAAAAATAAACTGGACTTCATCAAAATTAAAAACTTTCTTGCATCAAAGCATACCCAGAGTAAAGTGAAAAAATAATATGGGAGAAAATATTTGCAAATCATATAGCTGATATAGGACTGCATCCAGAATAC
Organism: Arctocebus calabarensis; assembly: GCA_963573935.1. Taxonomy (NCBI): domain Eukaryota; kingdom Metazoa; phylum Chordata; class Mammalia; order Primates; family Lorisidae; genus Arctocebus; species Arctocebus calabarensis. The sequence goes on from CAUYON010149272.1 coordinate 4,586, forward strand.
CTAAAACACTCTGAGAACCCCACCAAAGGGATAAATAACCCAACTAAAAATGGGTGAAGAATCTAGACAGACACTTCTCCACAGAAAAATACACGAACGGTCAAATGAGCACATCAAAATATGCTTGACTTCAGTCAGCCATTAGGGAAAAGCCAATCAAACCACAATGAGACCAAAATTCAGACAGGATAGCTATAATAAAAAAAACAGATAATAACAAGTTTTGGCAAAAATATGGAGAAACTGGAACCTTCATATATTGCTGGTGGAAAATAGCCACTGTGGGGCAGCGCCTGTGGCTCATTGGGTAGGGTGCCAGGCCCATATACTGAGGGTGGTGGTTCAAACCTGACCCAGGCCAAATTGCAACAACAAAAAAAATAGCGGGGCGTTGTGGGCACCTGTAGTTCCAGCTACTCAGGAGGCTGAGGCAAGAGAATTGCCTAGCACAGGAGTTGGTGGTTGCTGTGTGCTGTGGTGCCTCGGCACTCTACCGTGGGCGATAAAGTGATAATCTGTCTTGATGAGAAAAAAAAAAAAAAAAAAAAAGAAAACAGCCACCGTGGAAAATAGTTTGGGAGTTCCTTAGTAAATTAAACACAGAACATATGACCCAGCAACTCCAGTGGGAGGTACAGACACAAGTGAAAACATATATCAATACAAAAACTTATACACAATGTTCATCGCAGCGTTATTCGACAAAAAAGTGAAAACAACCCAAACGTCCATCAACTAATAAATAGATAAACAAAATGTGGTATTATTCACAGAATGTAATATTAGCAAATTACAAAGAGGAATGAAGCACTCCTACATGACAACACAGATGAACCTTGAATATGTTATATGAAGACACAAAAGGCCATATATTGTACCAACATTTATCTGAAATGTCCCGAATAGGCAGAGACAGAAAGGAGATTAGGATACGGAGTGGGGGGGGGGGCAGAGGATTAGGAATGATTATTAACAAGCACAGAGTTTCTTTATGAGATGATACAAATGTTCTGGAATTAGACTATGATAGTAAATATGGGATATAGTGAGTAGACTAAACACCACTGAATTATACCCGTTGGTGAATATTATGTGAATTGAATCCTCAAACACACACAAAAATAGCAACTATAATCAATTAGCACTTATTTTTAAAATATAGTTATTCTTTTATAGTTTATTACTTAAGATATAAAGAATCTGTTATAGAAGAAAGAGCAGGAACTTTATTATCCAACAGAACTGAGAGGATTAAAATCCTTAGCAATAGCAATGTGATTTGCAGAACTTACTTAACATTTCTGAGCCTTAGTTTCCTCATTTGTATTTTGCATAATACATTTATGAACACAGTGTCTAGCAAGGTTCAGGCTCAATAGTGGTATTGCTAAGAGTGAAATGTTGGGTTGGGTCCCACTCTGCCTGGAAAAGGGGTCATGGAGGCAGCTACTGGTTAGAAAAGCAGCGTTGTCAGGGGTTAGGAACTGGCGGTAGAGTATCTGGCTCATAATCTCAAATGCCACATGACTGCTGCCCTCCACCGCTGCGTAACTGGTCTGTAGATTTGTGCCCTTCACTTTGTTTCACATCTTTGTGAACCACATCCATGTCTTCTAAAGAATATCTCTGCTGAGTAACAATGACTTTAAGTAATAACTGTAATATCTAGTTTTTCCTTACAGTTTTCCCAAACACATTTGAAAAAACTGAGTCACAGTTAGCAGTATAAACTCTTGCTACTGAAAAAGTATGGGGGTCGAATCACACAGCATGAGCCTAACTGACCTCGTGAGAAAGTCAGAATCTCAAGCCGCACCCAGACTTATTGAACCAATCTGCATTACTTGGCTGAAGGAAACTGGTTTAAAAATATACGCTATTGGTTTAAAAATATATATCTCACATATCCACTACTTACAGGTTGTGCTTGCTTAATTTAAATTTTATATTTAAAGTTATTTTTCTGTAAAGTTAATAAGCATAATAGACAGGCACTGTTAAGTGCCAGAGAAACAAAGATGAATAAAACAGATTCAGTTCTTAAGGAATTTATAGTCAAGGGAAATAGATGTACAAATAACAACAAAATAGAAAATGTATTAAGTTCTGTGAAACAAACGAACATGGTTCAGTACTAGAGACTGATGGTAAGTCAGTACAGAACTAAAGGAACTCTTCCACGAAGAGGGAAGAACCATGTGCAGAAGCACCGAGGTAAGGGAGGGCTCGGGAGTTTTGAAAAACTGAAAGACAAGGGTCAGCAATGGGACAAGGCAGTCAGCGGTTTGGGACAGGGTCTTGCCAGAGCAGTGGTTCACGACCAGTGCTGATTTTGGTTCCTAGGGGTCATTTGGCAATATGTCTGGAAATATTTTTCGATGTCACAGTGTCTAAATGTTGTGTGCTCCTGGCATTAACAGGTAGAGCCCAGCGATGCTCTGCATTCTACACGCACAGTTCTGTCCTCCACTACCAAGAATGATCTGTCCCAAAACATCAACAGTGGCACAGCTGAGAAACTTTGGTCTAGGGGAAGGGTTGAGGATTTTATTCGAAATGCAATAAGAAGTCACTGAAATCTTTTAAATAGGAGGTAAGTTTGATTAAAGTAATATTTTAAAATGTTTACTGTGGCTCAGAATGGATCCTCAGGGACAAGAATGAAAGCAGAAAACCAGCTGGAAGTTCTGCTGGGGAAGTTGTCCTGCCAAGAACTGATGGTGGACTGAATCTGAGTAGCAATGGAGAGCAGCAGATAAAATTGGGAAACTTCCAAAAACAAAACCTATGGTGACTGACAAGGGGTTTGAAAGAGGAGGAATCAAATGTAACTGTCCGGCTTTATGTGAGCAATCTGGGTGGCCAGGGCACCACCTACTACGAGGAAGAAAAAGCAGGTCTGGGAATCCACAGTTGAAATTTCTGTTTTAGAAATGTTCTGACTGACAAGGACGAAACGTCCAGTGGAGTTATCATGAAGGCCCTTAGATAAGTCTGGGGCTCGGAGGTGAGGTTTTAGCTGAAGATATACATTTGAGAGGTGTCAGTATACAGAGGTGGTGTTTGAAAGCATGGGAAAGACTGAGATAATTATTTTGTGTGAGCATTCTATTCCTCCCCCAAATTTATGAACTTTGTGAGGCCAGATCTTAGGCCTTATTCTAGGTTTTGTATTGCTTTTTTAATTTTTAAATCCCTCACAGAACCCAGCACCAGCATTACAGCCTTCAGGGCTGTAGCACGGCATAGTTACTCCTGTCTGAAAATTTCCACAGAGCCCTGACAGCAGGAAAAAGAAAAACGCCTCCTGTGAATGTGGCCCCACTAAATCCTCTGCACAAGATCAGTTACTTTCCTTCTTTAATTTTTTTGTTTATTCACCTACCTTGAAGGTTGATCATGAGGAGTAAGCACCTAACACGATGCTTGGGTAACAGAAAAAGGACTGTGATAATCATTGCTATTATGTCTGCTCTTCCTTTGACGGGATATGATGCTATCTTGAATCAATTATGTCCAAGCAAAGAATATCCAACTCAAAAACACCAGAACATTTTTAGGTGTCTTACCTACATCTCCATATACTTGTGAAGACTGATACTGTGGCATATACTGTGTTGGCATGTCTCCAGCTCCAGTCACTGGTGAGTACATATGACGTGGTGGAGGGGGCATCATGGTTGGGACAGGGATGAAACCAGGCAGGGGGGGGTGTGAAGAACGGTGAATGACTGTGTGACCACCAGGGTGAAACTCTGGTGCCTGAGGAACCACAACAACTCTTCGAACACCATTGTCTTCAATAACCTACAAAATGAACATTAGATTAAAAGTTTCTTTTGTAGGATATAAACAATTCATTTGACATGTCAGAGGAAGAATTTTACACCACAGAAATTAATTTAAAATTTTAGAGATTGGCTGGGTGGCTCATGCCTGTAATTCTAGCACTCTGGGAGTCTGAGGAGGGAGGATGGTTTGAGTTCAGGAGTTTCAGACCAGCCTGAGCAACAGTAAAACTCCATCTCTACTAACAACAGAAAAAGAAAAATTAGCTGGGTATTGTTGGCACCTGTAGTCCCAGCTACATGGAAGGCTGAGGCAAGAGGATCACTTGAACCCAGGAGTCTAAGGTTGCCGTGAGCTAGGCTGATGCTATGGCACTCTAGCTTGGGCGACAGAGTCAGACTCTGTCTCAAAAAAGAAAACAAAATTGAAGTTAATCTAAAAAGAATTTCTTAAATGCTTTGGGTCGATATTAATTAGCATTTAATAATATCAAGTAGCTTCTGCTATATAATTCAATATAAACATTTTAAAACACTGAAGAGACTAGTTAAATAATAAGCTATGATGTTAGGCATTCATCCTATTTGTTATATGTACTTCATAATATAATACTTTTGGTTTAAACATAAGAAGGTCAGAAATTAATCTCCTTTGCTATATTACAACAGGGGTTAGAGGAAAAGAAGTTGTGGAAAGACCAAATAGGAGGAAAAAAAAACAAACAACAAGAAGAAACTGAGTACAGACTTCTAAAGATCAACCAAATGTCAGAATTTAGACCATGACTAGAACAATTTTTTTTTTCTTTTTTTTCTGAGACAGAGTCTTAAGCTGCCGCCATGGGTAGAGTGCCCTGGCGTCACAGCTCACAGCGATCTCCAACCTCTTACCTCAGCCTCCTGAGTACCTGGGACTACAGGTGCCTGCCACAATGTCAGGCTATTTTTTGGTCCGGGCTAGAATCAAACTTGCCAGCTCCGGTGTATGTGACTGGCACCCCAGCCGCCTGAGCCACAGGCGCCAAGCCCACTAGAACAATTTTAACAGTCGATCATTTCAAGGAAAACAAACACCAAACATATTAACTTTCAGTTAAGAAAAATATCTGTGGCTTTAGGGCTTAGAAATTACACATTTTAAAAACAGGAATCACACTGTGGGACTAGATTATTTAAAATGCTAAGAATTATTACCTTTGAACCTCACTAGAGTTGCAAAGACACACAGAAATCTTAAAAAACTGTAAGACGGGCAGCGCCTGTGGCTCAAAGGAGTAGGGCACTGGCCCCATATGCCAGAGGTGGTGGGTTCAAACCCAGCCCCAGCCAAAAACCGCAAAAAAAAAAAAAAAGAAAAAAACAAAACTGTAAGAGTTTATTTCAAGATTAGAAGTCCCTCCACTAAAATAAGGCCCTTAAACTTTGATGGTCAGGAGGCACCATCTAGGCTGCCGTTAAAGACTTGTCCAGACTCCAGCCTTTACCCTCAGAGGAACGAGAGACCATCACAGAGTTTTGAGCAGAAGAGGCAAAAACCCCCGTGTCTCTCAGTCAGGGTGATTTTGCCCCTCCAGGACACTTGGAAGTAACTGGAGACATTTTTGATTGTGGCATCAGGAGGGTGCGACACTGGGATCTAGAGAATAAAGAGCCCAAGGATGGTCTAAACACTTTACAACTTCCTACAAAAAAAGACCATTCTGACCCCAACGTCTAAGGTTGGGAAATTCTCATAGAAACTCATGTTTGACAGGATTAGGTTGTAGGGAGGCAAGGACAGAGGCAGTGAAACCATTGAGAAAGCTACTGCAGTAACGAAGGGAACCAACATGATGATTTGGCCTAGGGTAGTAGCAGGGATGCTGAGAAGTGACCCTGCGTACACTTAAAAGGAGAACAATACGATTAGCTGATGATTCCATGCAGGAAGAAAACAAAGTTATGGAAAGACAGTGTTCCCATTAACTGTGATAGGAAAGGCTGTGTGGTAGACTAAGTCTTTTGGAGGGGAAAAAGATTTGGTGTTTCGGTTTGATAAGATAATGAGACATCTAAGTGGCAATGTTGAGTAGACTGATAAGATGGACTAGTTTGTAGTTTTAGATTGGGAAAGGATGACCACGGGAGGTAGAAGGAAAATTAAGACAGTGCAGAGTCCGGAAGTCGGGTGAACTGCATCAAAGAAGGACCAATTGTGTCAAATGGTGTGACAGGTCACGTGAGATGAAGACGAAGCACAGACCACTGGATTTGGAAATGAAGCCATCACTGTGACCTTGATAAAAGCAGTTTTGGTGTAATTATAGAGTTGAAGCCTGATTCTAGTGGGTTTAGGAGAAAAAGTGAGGTGAAGAATTAGAGCCAATAGCGTAATTCTGTGAAATTTTGCTGCAAAAGGGAATACTGAAGCAGAGTGGTAGCTGGCAGGCACAGTGAAACCAAGAAACTTGTACTTCTGTTTTGTTGTTTTTAGCGAGAACAGTTACAACATGCTGCTGCAATAATGAGAATGATCCAGCAGAAAATAAGAAATTGATAATGCAGAAGAGAGAGAAGAAAAATGCTAGTGGATTGTCCTTATTAACAGGCAAAAAGGCACAGGTTCTAGTACTCCAGTGGGGACCCTTGGTCTGGACAGAACACCTTAACTGCGGAAGCTGGTAGAGATGTGGGGCCAGGAGTCTGTGGAAGGTTCCTTTTGATTGCCCCTCCACGAACCTATTCTTAGATACCACAATATCAGTGACTTCTTGCTCCTATAATTCCTATTACATTTATTCTGTATGACTTGATATTTATAACACTGTAGTGTTTATTTTCTAGAAGCACGTCTTACTCTGTAACATAACTGTATGTTTCCCAAGAGACACATAGCAACTAATCCTCTTAACAGTGCTACAAGGAAGTGTTATTATTAGCTCCCTTTTCAGATGGTGAAACTGAGGCACAGAGATGTTAAATAACCTGCCCAGGGTCACAAGGACAGTAGAGAAGAAGCTAATATTTGAACTCAGGCAATTTGGCTTCAGATTTTATGTTCTTATAGGTCTCCGCGTGTCTTTTTGTTTCCTAACACAAGTAAGATCTCGTTTGGTTAAAAAAGAAATGGCTAAATTACTCATGAATTAAAACCATTTCTCTGGTAAGAAAAGAATATTTAAAATATAAACATAAGCCTGAGGGGGATAACTGGGAGTTATGACTTGTAAGAGTCAGAGCTTCAGTTTTAGCAGGATGGAGAGTTTTATAGATGGGTGGAGGTGATACCAGTGCAACAATATAAATGTGCTTAATGCCACTGAACTCTACATTGACAGTTAAGATGGCAATTTCGTGTTACGTGTATTTTGCCTTAAGTTTAAAAAAATAATAAAAACTCCACAAAAATCCCTAGCTGCAGTTGGTGGAGGAAAAAAAGAGCCAGACCAGGACCTACAGGATGTGGAAAACTCCACCACTTCAAGTAATGATCTAAGCATCCAACGGTTTCAGAGGGAGACCAGAGACTTCCAGACCTCAAAACTATCTGCTGAGTCTCCAGAGACCGAGCTGTTGTGAAATGGCCAACCACATAGAAGTCAAATTTTACCCCAAAAGGGTACACTGATGGTGATAATTAAAATAAAATAAAAAAGTTCTGGAAAGGGGAAAAAAGATAAAATATAATTCAAATTAGTGTATGTTAATAAAAATTAAAACACTGATAGGATAACAATATAATTAAATGGGGCTATCCTCACAGTCTGACCACTGACCCACAGATGCCACCTAATTTCTAATTACACAACAACCTGTTTTCTTTATTAAACACAGACAGGAGTGAGGCCTGTAAAGGAAGTTGTATATACTATCTGACATTTTATATTGTCTGTCTTTCTTCCTCACCAGAACATAAGTTTCATAATAAATCTGATTTGCTTACTGTTTTTTTTTCTTAGAATATGGGCAGATTCTCCCAAAGTATTTGTTGAATGAATACTATGATCAGAAATGAATGGCTCGGTGCTCGTAGCTCAGTGGTTAGGGCGTGGGGAATATACACCGGGGCTGGCAGGTGTGAACCCGGCCTGGACTTGCTAAACAACTTAGACAACAACTAAGAATAACTGGGGCTGGTGGCAAGTGCCTGTAGTCCCTGTTACTTGGGAGGCTAAGGCAAGACAACTGCTTAAGCCCAAGGGTTTAAGGTTGCTGTGATGTGAGCTGTGACACTACAGCACTCTACTGGGGACGACAAAGTGAGACTTTGTCTTAAAAAAAAAAAAAAAAAAAAAGAAGAAGAAATGTATGTACGTGTATCCCATTATTTCTACTAGAATGTCATATTTCCTTCTCCCCTGTTGACACCCCTTATCTATCAGGGTTCTGTGATTGCCTCCATCCTTTGCTTCCCCTCTACTTTTAGCAGCCTAGTGGCTATCATCTCGTGCTGAATCTGGAAATATTCCAACTTTAATTTCTTAAACAATAATACAGTTGTTTCAGCCCATTCATTCAACAAACATTTATCTCCTATATCTATAAACACATACACACGTCAATAAGCGACCACAGTCTCCTGTCACTCTGGCCCTCACTAGACCTCTTCACCCTCACCTAAACCTCTGAATCCTTCTACCCTCCCGTCTCACACATCCCCCTGCCCAGGCTTTTTGGCTGTCTCCCCAGGAGAGACAGAGATCAGAATGGTTTGCAGAATCCTTGAAAAAAGTACTGTCCTCATTGCTGTGTGCTGACATAAAAGCAAAGAGAAATAGCAAGCACAGCTCAAAGGAGTAACCTGAAACGTTTCCTGACCTTGATGCAGGCCCTTTCGCCACATTATGAGATCCGCAATCCCCCTCCCTTTATGTGCCCTCTCATCACCGTAACAACCCGCATTCCATAAAAAACAGTTAGGGAGCCATTACAGAAAGCAGAACCACTTTTGATGCTGTCTTTCAGGAGTCCCATTCAGGTAGTTGATAAATTTTTCTTGATAAGTCATTAACTTCATCACTAAAAATATCAAGTGTTGTTTTATCCTGCAAAGCAATACTCTTACTTAGGAACTATAAATTGTACTACTGCTGGTAAATTAAGTTCTTTCTACTTCTGTCATCATTTCTTTTGTGTTTGCACTTTACAGTTTTTATTTTGTTTCCCCTTTTGATACATATTTGGTACATATTTCTGCCTCTACGCAGAATGTCAATCACTTAAGACCTTCTTTTTCTAAAATAAGGATCAGGCCCTAGAAATGGCTATGAAGCTTATCTATGAGTAAAATACATCTTGGGGCATGAACCATCTTTAGAATTTTTAAAGCACAAATATACCTGGTATGTAACAACTGAGGTTTCTGGTTGAGTATAAGTAGGAAAAAAGTCTTAAATATAGGCAAAATGATAATGATGTTTAGGAACTGTCTAAAAGTATTCCACTAATTTAAAAAAGGGATATGTGTATGTATGATTTAAAAAATTGGCAATATGTTGGTAATTGTTGAAGCTGGGTTATGAGTACAAGGGGGTTTAATTACATTACTCATTCTACTTTGATATACATGTGAAAAATTTTACCATTGAGAAGAAAAGATGCAATAAATAATATACTTGTATATTCTAATAATCAATGTTAGGGGAGGTGCCGCTAACTCTCCTACATAGTGGGATTGTAACTGATGTGAACTTTACTGGGAAAAAACTTAATATGTATCCAGAACCTAAACAAAGATTAGAAACCTTTGAATAAGTTCACATTCAAAAACTGACTCTAAGGAAATAAGAAACAAAAGTAAGATTTTTGAAGATATTCATGGTGTCTTCATAATTACAAAAGAAAAATTGGAAGGAGCCTAAATAATCACAAAAAGGGAATTTTTAATTAAACAAACTGAGATATAGACATTACAGATTATACAACCTCTAAAACTTACGTGTTTTTGAAATATATTTAATGGTTCAGGGAAATGATCATATTAAGTATGAACACTATATATTATTAAATAGTTATCATTTAATAATAACATTAAATGTTTATCATTTTATAGTTAGAAAAAGTTTAAGGGAAATACACCAAATATTTATAGAGCATATCTCTGTTGTAACTCTCAATGTAATTTTTTCCTTACCCTTTTCTATTTTCCAAGTTTCCTACATGTTATGAGCAGAAAAACAGGTGAAAATATATCCTTATATTTGTTCTTTATCACTAAATATATTTTCCATATTTTGTTGGTAAAATGAATATTCCTTTATTGTTAAGCTTCTGGTAAACAATTTCATTTTTCCCTCTGCGTATCATTTTAATTAATATAGTATCCTTGCCATACTGAACATCATAGTATCGTAGTTCATAAAGGTTTTTTTAAAATGACTTAAAGACTCAATTTTCTGATCAACAACTAAAGTCATAGGTATAACTGAAAAGTTAGGTATATTTTTCCCATTTAAGAGTTGTTATTCATGAGTGGAAAGGGGAAAAATTGTCCTGAGGAACTCTACCTTCCTAGTGAAAAGGGCATTCTACTGTACCTTTCTCTTTAAAACTTAAGGTCAACATAATAAAACAATCTAAGATCTCCTTATGCTGAGTATAAGGCTAACGTATCAGAGCAATTAAGGTACGAAGATTACAAAATAAACAACATTGCAGAATTCTTGAATAAGAATATACAAGAAATTTAACTGATATGTGCTTTACAAATTTCAAATGAGAAAAATAGAACCAATTACTCTCAAAATTATTCAATGTCTGATGCCCTGGCTCTTTAATGTTGTTTTCAAAAATGAAATTAAAAAGTACATATAAGGGCAAGGTGTGGTAGCTCATGCCTATAATCCTAGGACTCTAGGAGGGTGAGGAGGGAGACCAGCCTGACCAAGAGACCCCATCTCTACTAAAAACAGAAAAAGTCAGCCAGACAGTCCTGGTGAGAGCCTGTAGTCCCAACTACTCAGGAGGCTAATCTGCTTCCACTTAATGAGCAGTAAATATATTTTCCCTTCCATATGATTTTCTTAATACATTTTCTTTTACCTTGCTTGTAAAAGAAATTGTGAGAATACAGTATATATGATACATATAATATACAAAATATGCTTTAGTCAACTTTATCACTAAGGTTTCTTCTAGTCAATGGTAGGCTACTAGTATTTGAGGGGTTGGGGGGGTCAAAAGTTATTGACCGTGTCAAGGCTTGGTGCCCTTAACTCCTGTGTTGCTCAAGGATCAACTGAATATGTATTTTTACAGAATATTGATACGACTACATATTGTAGGCCAGGTGTGATAGCTCACGCCTGTAATCCTAGCACTCTGGGAGGCTGAGGCAGGTAGATTGCTTCAGCTAACAAGTTCGAGACCAGCCTGACCAAGAGTGAGATCCTGTCTCTAAAAACAGCTGGGTTTTGTGGCAGGTGCCTGTAGTCAGAGCTACTGGAGAGGCTGAGGCAAGAGGATCACTTGAGCTCAAGAGTTTGAGGTTGCTGTAACCTCTTGACGCCACAGCATTCTACCCAGGCGACAGAGTGAGACTCTGTCTCCAAAAAAAAAAAAAAAAAAGAGAGAGAGAGAGAGAGAATGATGAGCTCATGTTTGAAGTGATTCTAAACTTAGTAAGGACATACAGAAGCTCGTCCGGCTCCTTGGATCCGCTAACATCAGTCCTTACGGTTGCTCGTGAGAGCTCCAACAGCCAAGATGGTGAAGCAGATCGAGAGCAAGTTTGCTTTTAAGGAAGCCTTGGATGCTGCTGGAGATAAACTTGTAGTAGTTGACTTCTCAGCCACGTGGTGTGGGCCTTGCAAAATGATCAAGCCTTTCTTTCATGTGAGTGTCAAACAACTACTTTACAAGAGATTTGTGTTTTGGGGATTGGCCACAGAGTTAGGAAAGAAGGACAATTAAAGGGTTTTGTTTTGAGAGTGTTTTTTTAAGCTGGATCTTTGGTAGTAGTAGAACAACTTAAATAATTTAATTTGATACATGTAGCCCATTGAAGACAACTTTCAGAGATTAGTTTCATTTGTCTTAAATGGTTTTGCTTTTTTTTTCAAATTGAAACATGGGCTCCCTTAAAATTAATGTGCCAAATTATTTTATACTGGGAAGAATCTGATTCAGAGAAAACGTATGTCCCTTATGTTTACCTGGTCCCTAGTCTAAATGTTCGGATCTTTAGTCTCTATTAAGTTTCCATGTAAGAACCTTACATATGCTGATCTATCTAGTTCTAATTTTCTTTTGAATTTTTCATTTCACATTTTCCAGTCCCTCTCTGAAAAGTATTCCAATGTGGTGTTCCTTGAAGTAGACGTGGATGACTGTCAGGTATGCAGCTGGAAATCTGAGATACAACCGAGCTTTTCACATTGGCCTTTTTCTCTGAATTACACAGTGTATCTTTTCTATAAATATGTCAAATAATACGAAAGCTATAATTCTGTCTAAAAAATTCTATTTCAGAAGAACAAGTAATTGTGCCAATTATGAGTTTGATCCTAGGCATCGGAGCTGATCCGAAAACAAACATTAAAACTGGTGGATGGTGCTTCTATCTAAATAGCCACCACCTTTCTAAAACGCTACATTCTACCTAGCATTTTGAGGTACTCAATAAATAGAAATTGAATTTGGCTATGATAATTCAATCCATAGGTGATGGGATCACCAAGCCTTGAGACCACTTTAAGAGTTCTTTGTGAATTTCTTTTAGTATGAGAATGTATGTTCTCAAGCCTATTCTAGCCTTGGTTGATTTTAGTCCATTAGAAACCCACATGTTTTAACGAATAAACACTAAGAGCTGAGAGAAGACGTTGGGGGAAATTCCAGGGTTGGTTTGGTTTAACAAATACTTGTTTTGCACGTGATATATACCAGACACTGTTCTATGTGGCTAATAATTATCAATTCACATAATCCTTGGTGCTATCATTATCACTATTTTGCAGACAAGAAAACTTAAAGAAAATAGGTTGATTATTTATGGAGTTAACAGGGACTGAAAATGAGGTCCAGTTTCCTGGCCCTTGCTGTTAATCCCCGCCCTTCAGAGCAGTGGCTCTCTACCTTCCTAATGCCGTAGCCCTTTAATACAGTTCCTGTGGGTCTCGACCCACAGGTTGGGAACTGCTGCTTTAGAGGATGCTCTGTCATCTGGTGGGTGCAGATCAGGTTCCCGACATACAACCTTGCCCTTCAAGAACAACCTGTTCAGGATGTGTCTCCTCAGGGGTCTCAGCAGATGCATGAGCATTTTCAGTCTCCCCCACTGTGGCAGAAGGGGTGAGGAGAATAAGATGTGGCAGCAGAGGCACCAGACCTGGTTCTGGTCCGGGCTCACTGGTGCCAAGTTCAAGGAAGGTAAGAGATTAGCCACTGTTCTATGTGGCTAATCTCTTACCTTCCTTGAACTAGGTCTGTGATCACATCTTAATACCTGCCCCATCAACAGCCTTCCAAGATTGCTTATTCATTGAGCAAACATGGAAGGCAGTTAAAACAGGCCTATGGCAGTAGACTAACATCAACAAATTGCTTATTCTAAGCTCTAGTTCTGCTCCTTGAAAGGCTTCTGCCTTGGCCTGGGCTGTCTTCTCTGTCTGATTTCTCCTTCTCTTTCCTATACATTCCTAGTCATCAGATACCCCCTTTTATGCACCTGGCTGGGTTTGTTTCCTTTTCTCTTTCCCTATGATGTTCTTGGCCCTGCTCTTCCTCTTGCATTTATGGTGGTGAAGTAGGGTGGATCCTTTACCTACATTCATGGCTTTATTTTCCAGTCCTGTCCCTTTTTAGCAGTACTGTCTGGATCATTTATCTTTTCGGTACCTCACTTTTATCCTCTGTAAAATGGCAGTGTTACTTAAACATTATACAGGACTTGTCAGGATTAAATGAGGTAACTCCTACAAAGTGTTCAGAAGAGTGCCTGACAAAATATGCAGTGAATCTTGGCTATTATTATAATGATCTCTTTGTGCTTAACCATTATCTTCAGTCAGTTTCTTTGAGGTTAGGGAGCTTGTCTTACTGGCTTTGATTTCCCCTTCTCTGCTGAGGACAGTTACCCTACAGAATCAATTTCAAGCCTTAGGGAAGTACAGTCATACATCGCTTAATGACAGGGCTGCATTCTGAGAAATACATAGGTGGCTCTGTTGTTGTGCAGACATGAAAGTGTGCACTTACACAAACCTAGAAGGCAGAAGCTATTACACACCTGTGCGATGTGTGGTCCTTAGACGACATACCCGTACAGCGTGACTGTGCTGAATCCTGTAGGAAACCGTAACATATTAGTAAATGTTTGTGTATCTAAACATAGAAAAGGTACAGTACAAACATGGCCTAAAAGATTTCCTCAAAACGGTACATCTGTGTAGGGCATTTATTATGAATGGAGCTTACAGGACTGAAAGTTGCTCTAGGTGAGTCAGTGGTTGGTGAGTGAACATGAAGGCCCAGGATATTACTCACTGTCCACGATCATAGACTTTGTAAACACTGTACACTTAGGCTACACTCGATTTATTAAAAAAAAAAAAATTTCTTTAAGACAGTCACACTGTGTCGCCCTGGGTAGAGTACCAGAGCATCACAGCTCATATCAACCTCAAACTCTTGGGCTTAAGTGATTCTCTTGTCTCAGCCTCCCAAGTAGCTGGGACTACAGGCGCCTGCCACAATGCCTGGCTATTTTTTTGTTGCAGTTGTCATTGTTGTTTAGCTGGCCTCTAGCCTCGGGGTATGTGGCTGGAGCCATAACCACTGTGCCACGGGCGCTGAGCCTTTTTAGAATTTTCTTTGATCAGATATAAGTTCACCTTCATTTACTATAACTTTCTTACTTTATGAACTTTAATTTTCTTAACTTTGCCTTACAGTAACAGCTTAAAACATAAGCACATTGTATATCTCTACAAAAATAATATTCTTTACATCCTTATTCTATAAGTTTTTTTTCTATTTTTAGGGGTTTTTTTAAACTTCATTTTTAGAAAGTAAGACAACCACACATGTAACTTCTTGTTTTTAAAATTCCAGATTGGCTCAGTGCCTGTGGCTCAACCTGCTAAGGCGCCAGCCACGTACACCTGAGCTGGTGGGTTCGAATCCAGCCCGGGCCCGCCAAACAACAATGAGGGCTGCAACCAAAAAAATGAATGGCCGGGCATTGTGGTGGGCACCTGTAGTCCCAGCTGCTTGGGAGATGGAAGCAGGAGACTCGCTTGAGCCC
>CAUYON010149273.1:0-11504 GCA_963573935.1 Arctocebus calabarensis
GATGGGGGAATATAGTTGTGAAATAGCCAGATGAAACAGTCGTCATTGTCTAATTTAGGCCTTTATTTTGCAGATGAGAAAATAGGCCTAGGAAGGTGGCAGGTTTTGCCTAAGATACATAGTTAGAGTACAAGGCCTGAAATAGTGTTCAGCATCAGTTAACTCCTAAGAATTTGTCAAATCCACACTGCTTATTGGTCAATATATTCTACTATTAATAAAGAAAAATGTTCTTTAAAATAGCATCTAGAGTGGTTAAAATAAAGTACAGAATGAGTTAAGTATTGATTTCTAGCCATTTGAGATG
The DNA here is from genome assembly GCA_963573935.1 of Arctocebus calabarensis. Lineage (NCBI taxonomy): Eukaryota > Metazoa > Chordata > Mammalia > Primates > Lorisidae > Arctocebus > Arctocebus calabarensis. The sequence goes on from CAUYON010149273.1 coordinate 308, forward strand.
GTAAGAGTGAAGTAAAGCCTGTTAAATTATTGGAAGACTTGGAAATTATTTTAAATAAACAATTACACATAATTAAGCAAAAAAAAAAAAAGTATAATTCTAGAAAGCAATAATAATATCCATATGCAAAAAAATACTGTGGAATATGTTAATCACTTTTGTTGAACTTACACAAACTTCATTGTATTTCTCTTCATACACTTTAAGCAGGAGCTAGCAATCTAGCTGATATTTTTATAAAAGTTATTGGAAAATCCCCTGGAAAATGTTGAAAATGGTATTGGTACACTGCAAGTTTTAAGCTAACAGTTATTAAATATGCTAAAAAGCATGGCAATAGAGCTGCTAAAAGACACTTTAGAACTCCTCCCACAAAGAGTGCTATCAGATTGTGAAGGCAACAGGAAGAAAACCTTCAGAGCCAAGACGGAAGAAGACAATACAAGATAAATCTCCAATGTGGCTGGAGGTGGAGAGAAGGGTGAAGACCTGGATTCTGGAGCATTGTCAAACTGAGGTCTCTATTTTTACCAAGATTTTACAAGAGGAGGGTAAAGGATTATGTGAGAAAACAAACTGAAGATTTCTCATGGACACGTAAATGGTGTTTTAACTTTATAAAGAGAGAAGCTCTGAACATAAGGACATGAACAAAACTTGCCCTAAAACTTCCAACAGCCTATGAAAATCAAGTTTTGGAATTTCATTCTTATGTTTGAGATGTTCTCGATCTTCAAAAGACAACTGTGAGCTGTCCCTATCACCAATATGGATAAGGTCCCACTCATATTCAACGTGCCATCCAACGGAACATGGACAAAGGAGCAAAGACCACAGCTGTCAAAACTAGTGGACAAGAGAAAACACATTTCACTGTTGTTCTAGTCCTGTGCAGAAAGGACAAAGCTACCACCTACAATCATCTTTAAAAGAAAAACATTTCTGAAAGAAAAGATTCCAAGTGGAATTACTGTCCACAAGCATGAAAAAAGATGGATGAATGAAGAAGGCATGAAAATCTGTTTTAACAAAATCTGGTCACAAAGACCTAGAGGATTATTTAAAGAAACAGCTTTGCTTGTTTTTGATCACTTCAAAGCCCTTACCACACAAAGGGCAAAAGCAATAGTAGCAGACTTGAAAACCCAACTTGCTGTAATGTCTGGTGGGCTAGCCAGCCAACTCCAACCTTGTCAGTAAAGAAACCTTTTAAGGCCCTAATGAAGAAGGAGTTGACGTGGCAAATGCAGTCAATAGTAATGACTTAATACCAACAGGCAGAATCAAGAAAGCATCCATCACTCAGGTTAGTGACTGGATCCTAAGATCACGCAACAGTGTCAAGAAAGAACTGGCTGTGAAATCATTTTTAAAAAGATGCATCAGGTGGCGCCTTTAGCCCAGTGTTTAGAGGGCCAGCCATATACACCGAAATTGGTAGGTTCAAACCTGGCCCAACCCTGCTAAACAACAATGACAACTTCAACAACAAAAAAGAAAAATAGTTGGGCGCAACTGCAAGAACAACAAAAAAAAAAGCCAGGCGCTCGGACGGATACCTGTGGTTCCAGCTACTTGGGAGGCTGAAGCAAGAGAATCGCTTAAGTCCAAGAGTGTGAGGAGGTTGCTATGAGCTGTGACACCATGGCACTCTACCTAAGGAAACAGCTTGAGACTCAGTCTCAAAAAAAAAAAGGGGGGGGGCAGCACCTGTGCCTCAGTGGGTAGGACGCCGGCCCCATACACCGAGGGTGGTGGGTTCAAACCCAGCCCTGGTCAAACTGCAACAAAAAAATAGCCGGACGTTATGGCGGGCGCCGGTAGTCCCAGCTACTCGGGAGGCTGAGGCAAGAGAATCACCTAAGCCCAAGGAGTTTGGAGGTTGCTGTGAGCTGTAACACCACAGCACTCTATTGAGGGTTATAAGTGAAACTCTGTCTCAAAAACAAACAACAAAAAAAAACGCTGGCATCAGCAATGCTATAGATGGAACTGAGGACAAATAAATTTACTGGGATAAGAAAAGTGACTCTTCAAGAAACACCCAGTAAGGTAGAAATCAAAGATGATACTTCTCATATTGACAGTGACAAAAAGCTCTTGGCCTTCTATGATGTGTAAATAGCATCAACTTTTGTTACTAGTACATAAAACATAACATGTGTTCTTGGGTTTTGTAACTATTTTGCTATGTAAATTTCTAGTACTATAATGTTAAAAAATGCCAAATGTTTTTTATAATACAATAGCACCTAAATATAAACAAATAAAACTTTGTATTAAAAAATTAAAATAGGCTCAGCGCCTGTAGCTCAGTGGCTAGGATGCCAGACACTTACACCAGAGCTGGTGGGTTCGAATCCAGCCCAGGCCTGCCAAACAATGACAACTACAACCAAAAAATAGCCAGGCATTGTTGCAGGCACCTATAGTCCCAGCTACTTGGGAGGCTGAGGCAAGAGAATAGTTTGAGCCCAAGAGTTTGAAGATGCTATCAGCTATGATGCCACGGCACTCTACCCAGGGCAACAGCTTGAGACTCTGTCTCCAAAAAAAAAAAAAAAAAAGTTCAAACAAAAGATTTTTTTCTGAAGTTAGGACCAAAGACGTGAGTATGCACTATACAAGGTAGCTCATTATCATTATACATGGCAAAATTTGGGTAATACCAAAAAATGCCCAACATCACTAATCATCAGGGAAATACAAATTGAAGCCACAATGAGAAATCATCTTACCCCAGTCAGAATGGCTATTATGAAAAAGACAAACAATAAGGTGGCCTCCATAGCTCAGTTGGCAGGGCACCAGCCACATACACTGAGGGTGGCCGGTTCCAACCTGGCCCAGGCCAGCTAAAACTACAATGATAATGGCAACAGAAAAAAATAGCCAGGCATTGTGGTGGGCACCTTTAGTCTCAGCTACCTGGAAGGCTGAGGCAAGAGAATTACTTAAGCCCAAGAGTTTGAGGTTGCTGTGAGCTGTGACGCTACAGCACTCTACGCAGGGCAACAGCTTGAAACTCTGTCTCAAAAACAAAAAGACAAAAACTAAGAGATGTTGGTGAGGATGCGGAGAAAAGGGGACTCTGTATATGTTGTTGGTGGAAATGTAAACTAGAACAGCTACTATGGAAAGCAGAATAGAAATTTCTAGAAAAAAAAATACAACTCCTACTCCCACTACTGGATTATCTAGATAAAGGAAAAAAATCAATAAATCAAAGGGATACCTGTACTCCCAGGTTTACTGCAGCATTATTAACAATAGCCAAGATATGTAATTTACCAAAGTGTCCATCAACAGATGAATGAATAAAGATAATATATATACAAAAGAATACTATTTGGCCATAAACAAAAGAATGAAATCATGTCATTGCAGCAACATGGATGGTACTAGAGGTCTTCTTCTCAAGTAAAATAATCCAGGCACAAAAAGACAAATATTGCATGTTCTCACTTATATGTAGGAGCTAAAAAAAATTGATCACACAGAATTAGTGGAGGCAGCAAAGAGGAAAAAGAGAAATGGGTTAAAGATTACAAATATACAGTTAGATATATGAAATAAATTCAATGTTAGATAGCATTTGATCACTACATATTATATACATGTAACAAAATTTCACACATATCCCATAAATTTGTAAAAAAATTTTAAATCCCAACCGTTGTTTTTATGTTATATTGTTTATTGGTTTGTTATTTGGTGGAACTTGACAAGATGATTCTAAAATATGTATGAAAATGCAATGTGCCAACAACAGCCAAATGCTTCTTGAAGAATTGCAGCAAGATAGGAAGACATGCCTTACCAGATACCAAAACTTTTAAAGCTATAGTAAAACAGTATGTTACTAATATAGGAATAGACAAGCAGACAAACAGAACAGAACAAGTCCAGAAAATTGATCCATACAAATACGTAAACTTGATACACATCAAATTTAGCATTATAGAACAGTGGTGAAAAGATGAACTTCTCAAAACCAATGGAGGAGCTAGGTGCATTGGTGTATATCTATGGTCCCAGCCACATGGTAGGTTGAGGCAGGAGAATCGCTTGTCCCCATGAAGTTATAACATGCCATGATCACACCTGTAAATAGCCATGTACTTCAGCCTAGGCAACATAGGTAAAATATCTCTCTCAAAAAAAAAACAAAACTGACAAACAAAAAGAAAGAAAAAAGAAACATCTGATGGGGGAGAAGAAATTAAACATGACCTCATAATCAAAATTATTCCAAGTAAAGACCAAATTTGTGAATGTTTTAAAACTTAAAGTCTCTTAGAATGCAGGAGAACATCTTTTTTTAACTCAGGCTAGGAAATGATTTCTTTAGAAGAATTTGCACTAGCCAAAGTTGATAAATTCAACTATATTATAACTGAGAGATTCTGTTGATCAAAAGGCAGCATAAAGAAAGTGAAATAACAAGTCAAAAACAGAGAGCAATTCTACAGACCTAACTATATAACTGAAGGACTAGAACCCAAAACACAAATTTCTAACCATCAGTAAGAAAAAGACAAAGAATAAGAACAATTTATTTATTTATTTATTTATTTATTTATTTTTAAGAGACAGAGTCTCACTTTATCACCCTCGGTAGAGTGCCATGGCATCACAGCTCACTGCAACCTCCAACTCCTGGGCTTAGGTGATTCTCCTGCCTCAGCCTCCCAAATAGCTGGGGCTAAAAGCACCCTCCACAACACCCGGATATTTTTTGTTGCAGTTTGGCCAGGGCTGGGTTCGAATCCACCACCCTCGGTATATCGGGCCAACGCCCTACCCACTGAGCCATAGGCGCCACTCAAGAATAAGACCAATTTTAAAAAAATTGGATAAGCCGGGTGCAGTGTAATCCTAGCACTCTGGGAGGATAAGGTGGGTGGATTGCTTGAGCTCAGGAGTTCAAGATCAGCCTGAGCAAAGCAAGACCCCTTCTCTACTAAAAATAGAAAAAGTGAAGCAAGAGGATTGCTTGAACCCAAGAGTTTGAGGTTGCTGTGAGCTATGATGCCACAGCACTCTACCTAGGCGACAGCTTGAGACTGTCTCAAAAAAAAAAAAAAAAAATTTGGACAAACAACTTGAATAGGCACTTCACACAAAACTCAAACGACCAAGAAAAGATGCTCAATGTCATTAGTAATTGTGGAAATACAAATTAATATCATAAGATACCACCACAAATTTTGAATTGGCAAAAATTAAGAGTCTGACAATACCATGTGTTCAGGAGGATGAAGAGCAATGGTGCTAATGAAAGTATAAATTGAAACAATAACTTTTTTTTTTTTTGGTAGAGACAGAGTCTCACTTTATCACCCTTGGTAGAGTGCCCTGGCATCACACAGCTCACAGCAACCTCCAACTCTTGGGCTTAAGCAATTCTCTTGCCTCAGCCTCCCAAGTAGCTGGGACTACAAGCACCTGCCACAATGCCCAGCTATTTTTCTGTTTTGCAATTCAGCCGAGGCTGGGTTTGAACCCGCCACCTTTGGTATATGGGACTGGTGCCCTACTCCACGAGCCACAGGCACCACCCTGAAACAATAACTTTGAAACCTCTTTGACATTATCAAAGTGAAATGTGTACATACCATGTGACCCAGCAGTTTCACTCCAGAGCACTCTAGACAAACATAAGCACACATGCAAACACAAAGTAGGCACAACAGTAGTTACTACTCCATTGTCTATATGATAATATCAAGAAATTGAAATCAACTCAATGTCCATCAAAAGTAAAACTAATCACTTCTCGGTCTTTTAGCTAAGATCAATTGTAAAAGAACAAACTGGAGTATAATCACCTAATGGGATACTTTGACAATGAAATCTCATGCACTATATGGCTAACTACAACAACCTGGAATTAATTTCACAAACATAATGCTAGGCCCCTTGCCTTTTCTTTGTCACAACAATGGGGGCCTGTTTGCTGCCTATGGCAAACATATCTTGCCCTGTAAGCCTATACCTTGCTCTTACTCTGTAAACCTATCTTTCTCTTTCTCAAAAGAGAAAAAAACAAACATAATGCTGAGCTAAAGTTTTTAAATCATCTAAAACACACATATTATTATTCCATTCATATGATGCTAAAAAACAAGGAAAACTATGTTGTTTAAGAATACATGCCTGGGATTTAAAATTATAAACCAAAGAAAGAAAATGATAGTCACAAAGGTCAGGACAACAGCTACTAGACAAAATTGATAAATTCAACTATATCAAACCTCCACTGAGGGAAATATGTTGATAAGGGCAGGATAGAAGGATGGGATGGAAATACTTCTGGTTTGTTAACCTGGGTGATGACAACATTAGTATTTGCTTCATAATCTTCTATAAACTGCCAGGCGTAGTGGCTCACACCTGTAATCCTAACAACTCTGGAAGGCCAAGGCAGGCACATAGCTTGAGCTCATGAGTTCAAAACCAGCCTGAACAAGAGGGAGACCCCATCTCTAAAATAGCCAGGCACTATAGCAGGTACCTGTAGTCCCAGCTATTTGAGAGGCTGAGGCAAAAGGATCACTTGAACCCAAGAGTTGAAGTTGCTGTGAGCCATGACAGAATAGCTCTCCACTGAGGCGACAAAGTAAAACTCAAAATAAAAATAATAATAATTTTCTATAAACTATACATTTTATGCACTCCTATGTATACAGATGGGAGTATACAACTTACAGTAATGCAACTTAAAGTTTTTCAACTTTATCATGGAACAAAAGCATTATGCATTTAGCAGAAACCATACTGTGGATTTTGAATTTTGATCTTTTCCTGGACTAACAATATGCAAGATGACACTCTCTCTCATGATGCTAGGCAGTAGCAGCAAGGAGCAGCATTCATGAGAATAAACAACTGATACTCTATAGTGTACTGTGTTGCCGGATGATTCTGTCCAACCGTAGGTTAATGTAAATATTCTGAGCCAATTTAAGGAAAGGTAGGCTATGATCTAGATAGGTTAGGTATATTAAATGCATTTCCCACTTATAATATTTTCAACTTACAATGGGGTTATTGGGATGTAACTCCACTATAAGAAGGAACATCAACATATGAATGAAAAGAAAAAATAACAACTCTGACCACTGAGGTAACTTACTATAACAAGGCAACAGAAGTCTGGTACCTAATGTGGGTTTTTTTTTCTGTTCTCCTGTCTTTCTCAACAAACCTGCAACTTTTTAAAAGCCACCATAATTACACAAATTTTTTATATCCTCCCTGGTCCCTACCACAGCAAGCCAGGTACGCAAATATCTTGATCAATAAATGAAAACAAATTCCATTTAATCCCTACAGTAAAAGATAATTTAAATCTCAGTGATTAGGTTCCCCAACTTCCAAATTTTCCATTCTACAAGCCCCAGAGCTTGAATTCCTTATAGCCCAACAGGCATTTTCCCCCTGCCTTTAGTATTTTCCTAATCTCTTACTCTTTTCACAGATACTATACATCTTATCTGCCCTACTAGATTCTATGAAGTTGTGCATTAATGTGTAGAGCCCTATATTCAGAGATTTAAGTCAGGTAAGAAAAAAAAATGTTAAAGGGAAAATAAGGTAGGTTATGGGGAAAAAATATTGTCTCGCCTGAGAATACCCAAGACATCAGGTTTTTAGTTCCAACGTTTTAAGAAACCAAGAAACAGAAGAAAGCAGACAATTCAGACACAGGTACTATCTATAAAACAAGTAAAGTAGGGGATGCAAACCCTAAAACAAAAAATAAATAGACCTAACTGCATATCAAATTAGTAATAAGTACACTGATGTCATGTGACTTCTAAACATAGCTCTCCTACTAATATCCATATCCTTAGTAAGACACAGGCTAAAGACAAAAAGAAATGTAAAGAAATCTTGACTAACACTGAATAGTTTTAAACTATTGAATATATACTTAGAAAAAAATATCAATGTTAATAAAAACCAAGATTTTTTTTTTTTTTGAGACAAAGTCTCAAGCTGTCGCCCAGGATAGAGTGCTGTGCCGTCATAGCTCACGGCAACCTCAAACTTGGGCTCAAGCAATCCTCTTGCCTCAGTTTTTCTACTTTTAGTAGAGACAGAGTCTCACTTTTGCTCAGGCTGATCTCAAAATCGTGAGCTCAAGCAATCCACCTGCCTTGGCCTCCCAAAGTGCTAGGATTACAGGCGTGAGCCACTGCGCCCAGCCAAAAAAAAAACAAGATTTTTTATGTAAAAAGTTAGACTAAAGTAACTTAACAGCCAGGTGCAGAGGCTCATGCCTATAACTCTAGCACTTTGGGAAGCCAAGGCAAGAAGATTGAGCCCAGGCATTCAAAGCTGCAGTGAATAATTACTGCATCACTACACTCTAGCCTGGGCAAAAAAGCAAGACCCTGTCATGTAGTAAAGAAAAGAAGAAAAAGAAAGAAAGAGAAAGAAGAAAAAAGAAAGAAATTATCTTAATAAACCAGGAGGAAGAGGAGCAGGAAGAGGCAGCAGCCTACAATGTTAAATTTGAATTAGAATTATCAATTTATTGTGCTTTTGTTCTCTCCTGTCAGGGCCTAGAAACAACGACAACCCTCTAACAAGGAGCATACCTAGCATCCAGATAATGGTTTCTAAATACAATCCTCTACTATAAAGGAGACAGAGCTCCTTGAAGAAATTGCTGATTCCAAGTCTAATGCAGAAAAAGGCCATGGTGGGCTAAGATAGTTTATATCCAAAAGTAAAGAATCACTCATAGACTACTGGATTTAAGGGGTGGACCCACCTTAGGACCATGCTTTGAACTAGCTCCCACAGTCCTTATTTGAGACAATTTGAGCATTGAAAAGAACAATTCGCCCAGGCACCTGTGGCTCACACCTATAATCCTAGCACTCTCAGAAGCAAAGGCTGGTTGGTGCACTACTTGAGCTCAGAAATTCAAGACCAGTCTGAGCAACAGCATGGCCCCCATTTCTACTAAAAAAAAAGAAAGAAAATAGGAAAAATTGAAGTAAGAGGATTTCTCTTGAGCCCAGGCGTTTGAGGTTGCTGTGAGCTGTGATGATAGAAAGCACTCTACCCAGGGCAACACAGTGAGACTGTTTCAACAAAAAGAAAAAAAAAAGAACAATATCTGTAAATTATTGTAATACAACAAAAGTCCATGAGCCCATTAAAGAATTCATTTACCACCATTGCAAATGACTAATACAGAACTCCTCACTCTGAAAACTAGACAGGAGGGCAGTGCCTCTGGCTCAGCAAGTAGGACGCTGACCCCATATACCGAGGGTGGCGGGTTCAAACCTGGCCCCGGCCAAACTGCATCAAAAAATAGCCGGGCGTTGTGGCGGGCGCCTGTAGTCCCAGCTACTCTGGAGGCTGAGGCAGGAGAATCGCCTAAGCCCTTGAGTTGAAGGTTGCTGTGAGCTGTGACTCCATGGCACTCTACCAAGGGCGATAAAGTGAGACTCTGTCTCTAAAAAAAAAAAAAAAACTAGATAGGAAAAAAATTAAGCATTTACTCTGCCCTTTTATCAGGATGTATAGTTCACTTACAGTTGATGAAGGTTATAAAGCTCTTGATAACTGAACAATGACAGCAAATAAATGTAGAAGAATTACAGAATTAGGAAAATCACAATATCATAACCCTCAAATGCCTAAGGATCCTTTGATGCCAAAAATATTAGATAAAAAGTATTAAAGAATGGAATATTTGTATGGTACCAAAGAATCACTCCCATATATTATCGTAATTGATCTGCAGAGGGAAAAATGTACTTTCAAAATGGAGATATTTAGCAAACACCACCTTAAGCCTCATGAAAACTTAGGTCACTAACAGCAGAACACCTAACATTATGCACCTTCCGTAGGATACAACATGATATGCAGTATCACCTATGAAGAAGTCTTTCCAAAACTTTTTAACATGAATTTAATCAATCCTTTAGTAATTTCCAGTTTACAGGACACACAAAGACCAAAAGGGTAAGTTAAAAAAAATCAGATAACTCTAGAAAACAGGACATTCCACAAGAAAAATGATCTAGTCTCTTCAAAGAACTGTCAATGTCATGGGAAAGGGGAATGAATATAGGAAGGAACTAGTACAGAGTAAGTGACTAAAAAGTAAAAAAAAAAAAAAAAGTGACTAAAAAGAGATAATCACAAGGCGGGGGAGGGAGGATGTTTGGCAGAAAGAGGGAGAAGGGCATGAGGTGGGATCTCACCTAATGTGCACATCCTAAGAGTATATAACATGCCCCCTGGGTGAGGGGCTCTTCTACAAATGAAACTTTACCCTGGAAATGAGAACAATGTAACCTAAAAATTGTACCCTCAAAAAAATAAAATAAAATAAATAAAAAGAAATAATCAAATGAAATACAAAAAAAGAATTCTGATTTGAAAAACCTATTTTAGAAAACAATTAGGAAAATTCAAATATAAATTAAATATTAAATGCTATTAGGAAATTATGATATTATAAGAAAAATAAATATATATAGTACAACCTCTACTTGATTGCCCAAGGAATTATAACAAACTGGTAAACATACAGAGGTAGTCAACATAAGGAATTAAGTCTACTGTACTAATATGTACATGTGCTGCATGTCTAGTCTTTAACAATTAGATCAACTTAAGGAGGTTGTCACTGTAGGGAGGTAGTCCACGGAGGTTCTATTATATATGTTCTTACCCATGGTTCCTGGTTCTTAACTCTCATAGCCCTTGATACTGTCTTTTCTTACAATGTTGGGGTGCTTTAGACTCCAGAGTACGCCTCAATAAACAATCTCTTTCTGACCATCTCTTGTCCTCCTTTCACCTGCCCATTTGGCAGGATGTTAATCTAATCTTACTGTGGGTCCTAAGGCCCTCATTTCAGAGAGGATTCTCCCCCATACCCTGGAGGAAGGAATGCTGCACAGAGAGGTAAAGAAGAATCTGGACAAACAGGCCTTCCTGGGTTTAGATCAGACCCTTTTTGTCCAATCACATTTTTTTTTTTTTTATTGAATCATAGCTGTGTACAATAATTCAGTCATGGGGTACAGTGTGCGGGCTTCACATACAATCTGAGATATTTTTATCAACCTGATTGACATAACATTCATGAGATTTTCTCATTTACTATGTGAAACATTTTTTGATCCGTGTCCAATCACATTTCAACACAGTTGTC
>CAUYON010149277.1:0-12080 GCA_963573935.1 Arctocebus calabarensis
AACCTGCCAGCTCAGGTGTGCTGGCACCTTAGCCACTTGAGCCACAGGCGCCAAGCCAAAAGTCTAGTACTTTTTAATCTGCTATGTGTTTGTCCTGATTTTAGGCAGCCAGTCACTCTGAAGTGGCTTCACTGCCATCCCTGCCCAACCCTTACTTCACTGCATCTTTTCTAATCCATAAATACACAAATACCTTACATTCTTTATTCTTCTCTTCATTCTCTTCTTTATTCTTCTGTTTTTCCTACAGATGCCCATGGTGTTGAGAACCCTACTTTAAGAAAACATAATTGAGAAGATTTCAGTTGGGTTTGCACTATTAAGTTCTTTTATGAAGGAGTAATTAATAATTTGTCAGATACCTTGAACCCTGAAAAGAGAAGGGACAGAATCTGTAAAGCAGCCCACAGGGAAGAATTACCACTGCTACTTTTTGAACCTTAAGTCAAAAGGACTATTGCACAGATTGCTTGCCAATGCTTTTTTCTTTGAGACAGAGTTTCACTATGTCACTCTCAGTAGAATCCTGTGGCATCATAGCTTACAGCAACCTCAAACTCTTGAGCTTAAGTGATTCTCTTGCCTTGGCCTTCCAAATAGCTGGAACTACAGGCACCCACCACAAAGCCTGGCTATTTTTTTGTTGCAGTTGTTATTGTTGTTCAGCTGGCCCGGGCCACGTTTGAACCTCTGTGTATGTGGTTTGTGCTGTAAACCACTGTCCTACGGGCACTGAGCCATTGCCAATGATGTTTTTCTTTCCTCCTCTTCTCTGTTTTAAGTTCTCCTACTTCGCGGGGATGAACTCATAAAATAAGGGAAAAGGATTGAGTTTATCTCTGGAATGACAGGTTGTAATTGACAGGCTTTAACTAGCTCTTAGTTATGTCAAGGGGAGTGTGTTAGGCTCTCTGAATTCATTCCATGAATACCTAGTCCTAGTTCCTGCCTCGATCTCCTATTTATTTTGCAGTGAAGCTACCCCCAGATAAAGTACTTATATATAGCAACAGATCTTACTTCTTGTTTCGGAACAGCACACACAGCTTAACACATTTCATCAGGCACAGAATCTGCCATGGTAGGAAGTAAAACTGTTTTTACATATATTCAGTCACTTCCCAGGTTTTTTTTTTCTTGCAAACTTCTTCTGTCCTGCCTAACCAGGACCCACATAACCTCTGTCAGCTGAGTTGCACATTCCAGGGTTTCCATGGCTGTCGGGTACATTCAGACTGTAGAATGTGCTGTTTGAATCTGGCTTTGGGCAATCCGTAGTAGCTGCTGAGTCTGAGATTGTAGTGTGTAGAAGCTGGGGGTGGGTTACCTGTGAGGGAGAACATAAGCATCTCAGCACTGCAGGGGGTTATAGAGTGGGGAAGGAGAGCTTGTACAGTGTCACAGAGCTAAGCCTGGCCAGGTGGAGACTTGGAACTCTGATTCCCTGCTCTGGCCAATGGTGGAACCTCAGGAAAAGTCGCAGAATACAGAGAAATGAAAACACTGTGAACCTGTTCTTTCTCAGCTCTGAATGCCGTGGTGCAAGTTGACTAACCTTTTTTTTCTTTTCTTTTTTTTTTTTTTTGAGACAGAGTCTCACTATGTTGCCCTCAGTAGAGTGCCTTGGCATCAGAGCTCACAGCAGCCTCAAACTCCTGGGCTCAAGCGATTCTCTTGTCTCCGCCTCCCAAGTAGCTGCAACTACAGGCGCCTGCCACACAGTGCTTGGCTTTTTAAAGTTGTAGTTGTTATTATTGTTTGGCAGGCCCTGGCTGGGTTTGAATGTGCCAGCTCCAGTGCTACACAGATGCCAAGCCCTTCATGATTTTTTTTTTTTAATTGAAATGATTTTTTAAATTAAATTTTGAGACAGTCTTGCTGTGTTTCCCTAAGCTACAGTATAGTGGTATCATTATACCTCCTTGCAATCTCAAACTCCTGGGCTCAACAGATCCTTATGCTTCAGCCTCCTAAGTAGCTGGGACTACAGGTATGTTGCACCACGCCTGGCTGGCTAACTTTTGTATTTGATTGTAGAGATGGGGTCTTGCTCTTGCTCACGATGTCTTGAACTCCTGGCTTCAAGAAGTCCTTCTGCCTTGGCCTCCCAGATACTAGGATTACATGCATGAGCCACCACACTTGGCTATACCTTCATAATTTTTGATCATCTCTGTCACGTGGATTGGAATCTGTTCTCTTTATGGCATGTAGGTATTGTGAGAATAAAATCTGTAAACAAATATTAAAATGTTTATAAACCATAAAGAACTAACTGCCAATGATAAATTTATGTGTATCTTCCAGTGGAGCTGGTTTTATGTATTATATGTTTCTTTTTTTGTTTTTTTGTTTTGAGACAGTCTGATTTGTTGCCCTCGGTAGAGTGCCATGGCGTCACAGCTCACAGCAACCTCAAACTCTTAGGCTCAAGCGATTCTCTTGCCTCAGCCTCCCAAGTAACTGCGACTACAGGCGCCCAGTACAATACCTGGCAATTTTTTGAGATAGGGTCTTGTTCTTGCTTAGGCTGGTCTTGAATTTGTAAGCTCAGGCAATCCACCTGCCCTGGCCTCCCAGAGTGCTAGGATTATAGGCATGGCCTACCCCTCCCATTCATATTTTTTAATATTTATATATAAAACATTATATAAAATGTTATCTACATGTTATAAATACTATGTATCACCTGAGATATTTATAAATCCCCAGTTATAATAGATGATAAAGGCTCAGAAATGAAAGTGTCTTCCTAAGCGCACATGGATAGTCAATGGCATAGCCAGTACTTGAATCTTCTCTTTGAATTCTGTTTTCTAAGTTGACCCAGGGTCTTTTGAAGAAGTAGGCACCTATGGTACTAAGTACTATCCAAAACATTAATTCATTCAGCAAACATTAAGTGCCTGTTACAGCCCTAGTCCTGGCTTTCAGGTGTTGGACGAGTTTTGATTGTTGTCTTTAAAATATTTTCCCTGGGTGGCGCTGGTAGCTCAAAGGAGTAGGGCACTGGCCCCATCTACCGGAGGTGGCGGGTTCAAACCCGGCCCCAGCCAAAAACTGCAAAAAAATTTTTTTTTTCCAGAGTAAGTTGTAATGAGCTTTAATGGCATTGGACTCTTTTTTTTTTTTTTTTTTTTCCCCCGAGACAGAGCCTCAAGCTGTCACCCTGGGTAGAGTGCCGTAGCATCACACCTCACAGCAACCTCCAATTCCTGGGCTCAAGTGAGTCTCTTGCCTCCGCCTCCCAAGTAGCTGGGATCACAGGCGCCCGCCACAACGCCTGGGTATTTTTTGGTTGCAGCCATCATTGTTGTTTGGCGGGCCCGGGCTGGATTCGAACCCGCCAGCTCAGGTGTACGTGGCTGTCTCCTTAGCCCCTTGAGCCACAGGCGCCAAGCCAAAACAATCAAATTTTAAGAAAAGTGACTTCTTGATTAAAATCCCGATGGAGGTTGTTAGACTTTTAAACATTGGCCACTATGCTGGAATTTATAGAGAAGATTGGCAAAGAACACTTATTGGTATCATCCTCATGCTCCAGTGTGTGCTAATTAACATCGTGGAATAAAGACTGATATGGAAGAACTGGGAGCAGATTAAATAGGCCCCTTCCCTTTGAGGTTCTAATGCTCTTCAATGTGCATCAATGTGATGCGATGGTACCCACAAGCGTGAGCGTCCAGTGACAGGAAAGCTAGTGGCATCCGCCATACATGCGTGAGCGTGAGAATCTCCATCTCAGAGAAGGCATCCCGGAAAAGCTACAGAGGAAGACATTCTTTACGGATGCGCTGGGAGGAATGGTTTGCTGGGCAGGCAGGGTATTTCTGATGCAGCAAGATCCTCTGGGAAAGCTCAGGCCCAGGCGTAAGAAATCAGACTAAGGAATCACCAGCTGGGCTGAGAGACAGCGTGGTAAAAAGCAATGGGAAAGGCCAAGTATTCTAGAATGGGAGCCAGCTTTGAGCACGGGCTTTGGGATGAGGCAACCTGGGTTGGAAGCCTTGCTCCACAGTTGTATAATCTCTTTCTCCCTACCCCACCTCTCTGTGTGTTGGACTCTTCATCTCAAAATCGGAATGTAGCTAAACTTACTTTAATGATTGTTTTAAGAGGTCTAAGTGAGATAATATGTGTACAAGCACTTAGCAAAATAAGAACTCCAGTATTAGTTATGACTGTGAGTGCACTGTAGACAGGGTGAAGATGAGTGTACAAGTTAGAGGAATTCCTACTGTCTTTGGGCTCATCTCTGGCTGGCTTTCTGCTGTCTTTTCAGACCTTTTACACTCTCCAAGGACCACAGACACGTGTCTCTCTCATCCTAAGAGATGGTGGGAAGGCCAATTTCACTATGAATTTCCCTTTTCTCCACTCAGAACACATTCCATTTTGTCTTAGCCCGGCCTCCTCTGCTGTTTCCCAGAACACAGGGCCTCACTCCTTCCCAAGGCTCACACCTCTTTTGCACTGTAGATTCAACAGTCTCTTCAAGTCCACAGCAGGGAGACACTCCAAGGATAAGCCCTTTCCTCTCTACAGACCCTTCCTCCCAGCCTCCAGCCATGCTCACTCTTCTTCCCACTGCACAGAGCCAGTCACTTCTCTCCTTCCTTACATAAACTAAACTCCCCCTATTGGGTTTTTACCCCTTTCTTCTGCTGCAGCAGGTGGTTTAATGACCATAAAAGAAGAAAGTTTTTATGCCTTCTGTCCTGTTCTAGTGCCTTGGGATTCTGAGTTTACCTTTGGTGACCAGTTGCTCTCTCTTTTCTGATTGCTTCTTCTCAATCTTTGCTCACTCTATCCCTGTATCTCCCGGGTCTCTAGACTTGGTTTGTTTGTTTTCTCACACTTTGCTTCCTCTGGACAGTTGCTCTGAAGCCTTCAAGCCCACGATTAGTCATTCCTTACTACCCTCCTGAGCTTGGAACTTCCAATTGCCTTTTGAAAATCTCTTCATTTTTTCATCCATGCAACCGATACCGAGTGCCACTGAAACATGTCTAAAACCTTCTAGCTGTCTCTCTGCCATCCTGTCCTTCCTCTGGATAAATGGCATCTTAACGACTGCACCTGAAAGAGGGTCTAAGCAGCCCTCTTCAGCTTCTCATCTGATGTCTCATTAACCACTGAGTCAGTTTGTCTGTATCCATGGGATCCTGTTCTTTTCTCTCAAGATGACGAGAGCTAGTTTTTCTTAGGGGAAGGAGCTAATTTTATTTCTCTTTACAACCTCCCAACATGACTTAGTATGGTTTTCCTAGGACATTATTTATGGCGTTTCCCTAGGACTGAGTGGAACTCCACAAATACTGTTGAAGTATGTTGAGCTGAAATTATACCTGAGGTGACTGATATTTATGGTAAGAATCTTATAAGACATCACTTTCTTCTTTTGCAAAAGTGCAAATCAACTCCATTATGGATCAATCTTTTGTACTAATTTTAGTTTTAGAATTAAGATTCTCAAATTCTGTACAAATGGTACGGAAAAATGATCAAATAGGCCTGAAAACATTACTTTTAAAGATGGAAGTAGAATTGTTCAGAGAGAGGACTGTCTTTTGTTTAGCAAAAGACCTTGGAGCTGAAAGATGAAATCTCCAAGGATAACTTACTTTGTATAAGAAAAGTATCAAGAATTGAAGGCTGGCCTCCAGAAGGGAAGCTTTCAAAGAGGAGCATAGGCAGTGAAGTGAGGTGGGAATGTGGGCAGGGTCCTCCATAAAGAGAGCTGGTAAGTGGTTAAGAATAATAGGTGAATTTTAAATGCAGGGATGGCTAGCATTAGGTTTTAAATTGTTGGCTGTATGATACTGTAATTTGATACACCTCCCATCCTATCTCACAGAGGACCCCAACTTTATTTTTCCCTGCTACCTCCAGTATATGGGGCCAGTGCCCCACTCCTTAGAGCCACAGGCACCACCCGAGGACCCCAACTTTTGTAGCACCAGAGACTGGTTTCATGGAAGACAGTTTGACCTTGGACTGGGAGTGTTGGTGGAGACAGAGGATGGTTTCGGGATGATTCAAGTACATTACATTTTTTGCGCCCTTTAATTCTATTATTATTACATCGTAACATAATAATGAAATCATTATTCAACTTCCTATAATACAGAATCAGTGGGAACCCTGATTCTATTTGTTTTCCTGCAAATAGATAGTCTCCCCCAGGGGTAATGCCAGATACTGACACCCGAAGTGTGTTGCTGTCATAAAATGTGCCACTAGATGCAGCTTGTCACTTATCACTCACCAATAGGGTTCTGATATGAGTCTGCAAGCAACTGATTCATTGTAGTGTCTATACAGTCAAACGTGTCTGCCAATAATAATCTGTATTTTCAGCAGCTCCCAGCGCTAGCATCACCACCTCAGAGCATCAGGCGTTAGATTCCGGCATTCATTCCGGCCTAGATGATCCTTCTCCCATGCAGGGTTCGTGCTCCTGTGAGAATCTAATGCCACACTAACCTGATGGGGAATGGAGCTCCAGTGGTGCTGGGAGTGATGGCGAGCAGTTGTAAATACAGATGAAACCTGGCTGGGCTCACTAGCCCACCACTCATTCCCTGCTGTGTGGCCAGATCCCTACCCAGGTGCTGCCCAGCAGTTAGGGAACATAGCTATCTCTAAGCGAGTTTGCAGAACTAAGAAGATCCGCCAGGCAGCGCCTGTGGTTCATCGAGTAAGGCGCGGGCCCCGTATACCAAAGGTGGCAGGTTCAAACCCGGCCCCACCCAAACTGCAAAAATAGAAAATAGCCGGGCATTTGGCAGGTGTCTGTAGTTCCAGCTACTCGGGAGGCTGAGGCAGAGAATCGCCTAAGCCCAGGAGTTGGAGGTTGCTGTGAGCTGTGTGACGCCATGACACTCTACCCAGAGCGAAACAGTGAGGCTCTGTCTCTACAAAAAGAACGTCCACCAGAGTGACTTTTTTTCTAAACAAGGAAAGACCTCTCCATGTTCTGCTATGCATTTTAAAGCAGCCCTCAGACTCTCTATCACTCTAAAGTACGGGTGAATTCTACCAAATAATGACCAGTTTTCGAAGAGATGTTTAAAAAGATTCTAGAATGGATTACAAAATCAGTGGCAAAAGCCTGTGATATGATGAATGCTTGGGAACCCCTAGGTATTCGTTTAACTGAGGGTGTCTGGCCCTGCACGGCCAAGAGCTGCGTATGAATCCCGTGTGAAGGGGGAGCTCCGTAAAGTTACTGAGCGTGCGCGGTTCCCAGATGCCCTTCTGAGCGTGCGCGGGTCCCAGATGCCCTTCGGTTTCCTGTTCTGTTTGGATTTGATGTTCATCCCATTTTCCCTCAGCTGCGACTCTGGCTCCTCTTAAGAAAGGCTCCGTCCCCTCCGCAGGCCGCATCTGACCATCTCAGAAAGGCTCCATCCCCTCTGTGGGCCACGTCTGCCCATCTCAGAAAGGCTCCGACCCCTCTGCAGGCCACATCTGCGCATCTCACAAAGGCTCCTGTCCCCTCTGTGGGCCGCGTCTGCCCATCTCAGAAAGGCTCCGTCCCCTCCGCAGGCCTCATCTGCCCATCTCAGGTCAACACCCAGTCTTAGGTGAACTGTGGGACTACAGTGACAAAGTGCTGGAACTGGACGGGAAGGCACAAGCGGACATAGCTCTTTCTTCAAAAACTTGGAAAAGTCATTTTTCTTATTCTCCATGGTCCCAAGGCATAGAATGAAGATTAGTGGGGAATTGAAAGGACAGAGCGCAGCTCAGAACAGAAAGGTCCTTGCCAGCAGACAGAGCAGCCCAAGCGGCCATTTCCTCCTCACTGAAAGGGCTGGAGCAAAGGCTGGAAAACCAGCCCGGAAATGCTCTGGCCCCGTACGCAAAGGGAGCCCTGCATCCCACGGGGCATTTTCCTAGAGCAGTGTATTTTAACCTTTTTTGTCTCACACTTGACCCTATCGTTAAACTTCTGTGGCACACTTAAATTATGTTGATAAAAAAAATAAATAAATAAGAAAAAGAATATATTACTGTGCTTTGAACTTCTTTTGAAAATAATTACTTAATGATCTTTAAAAATTTTCACAACACCTGTAAGATCCTCTCACGGCACACCTGAGAGGGTCTGCAGGTTTCTTCTTCTTTTTTTTTGAGACAGAGTCTCACTTTGTCACCCTCGGTAGAATGCTATGGCATCACAGCTCACAGCACCCTCCAACTCCTGGGCTTAAGCGATTCTCTTGCCTTTGCCTCCCAAGTACCTGGGACTACAGGCGCCCGCCACAATGTCCCGCTACTTTTTGTTACAATTCTCCTTGCTGTTTTAGCTGGCCAGGGCCGGTTCAAATCTGCCACCCTTAGTATAATGGGGCCAGCGCCCTACTCACTGAGCCACAGGCGCCGCCCCTGCAGGTTCTTCAATGCTGAAGTCCTCGGGTCCTCAATGTCTGTCATTCTTTGAGTTGAAAACAGAAACAAGTCCGATGATTGATGAGAAGAGACAATTTGGGACTGGAACTATTTCTTTTTCTTTTATTGCTAAGACAGGGGCCATGCTCATCTTCTCCTATCATTCCAGTTTCAGTAGACACGGTGCCAGAGCACGCACTGGAGTGAGAACTATGGTAGGGTCACTAGAATGGAGTTGTTTCCAAGAATGAAATTAAAAATGGAGATGAGAGGCAGGAAAGTGTAAGTCTAGCTGGGAGGGGTCGCCGTGTCCTCAGACAGGATCTATTAACCTGTGTTTTCCGCGCCAAGCAGGGCAGCTTACACCTAAAGAATGTCAGCCATTTTTGTCCTCCCACACAGCTACTTTATAATAATTAGTTTTACTCGTTTTTTTCACAAGCTATTACTTTAATTATCTTAATTAGATTGTTCATGCACTCAAGTTGTTTACAAGCACTTTTCTTTTTATAGCCTATCAATAAACAGTAGAGGGAAACTGCCATCTTGGAGAAGCGAGGCAGTTTCTACCAGGTAGGTCACAGCCCAGAGCGTGGAAGTAGCTTCTTCCGTCCTCAACTGGAAACTTCCAGCATCTTGGGCCAGGAGTGGGAGTCCCTTTCCTGGGAAGAGGCTATCATCCATTGCCCCTTGAGTCAAAGCAAAGGAGAAAAATTACCTGTTTTTGGCATGTTCCTCTGACAACTAGAGTTAAGTACTAAAGGTTATGGATGCTTAGTTGTCAGCTTTTATTAAAATTCCACATTCTTGGCATTTCTTAGCTGTCTGGTTTGACTCCTGGTTCTACCCCTCACTAGTTGTGTGATCTGGAAAAATTTACTTAACTTTCTAAGTTCTTGGTGTACCTATATGTCAAATGAAAGCACCAAACTAGTAGGGTTATTCTGAGAATTACAGAAGTTTCAGGTGGCAGGGTGCTGAGACCTTTCCCGGCTTAGTGTGATCATTCAGTCATTATATACTTTTCCCCCTCTCTTGCCTTCCTTTTTTTCCCCTAGGCTTGCTGCAATTTTGATGTGACAAAATTAAGATTCCAGACTTTAGGGCTCTCTTCCTTCATTATTGTTCTTACACCTATTCTTTACATAAATGCATGTACACAAGAGAGACAGTGAACAAGTACAGAAAGCAATTTCCAAGGAAAAATCGTGGTTTGAAAAGCCCCATTAAGACATGCAAAAGACCCAAGTTCCTTTTCTCTGTGGCCATTATATCATATTCTCAAAGGATATGCACACATGTTGTTTGGAATGGGCCGGTCAGCCCTCTTTTCCCCCACCTGTAGGGGGAGCCCTGCCCCGTGGGAAGGTGAGCTGCACCTGCTGTCAGCTCCACAGGCTCCACCCACTGCCACAGAGGATCAGCCCCAGGGTCCAGACAACAAGACAGAGACACAGCTTTTGCTCCCTACACATCATTTATTTTGTTGTCTAACATCATGTTTTGAGTTCTTCTTTGAACAAAGCCCGGGACTCCAGCGCAGTCTCTCATTTGCTCAGGTGTGAACTTGTAACAAAAAGAAACCAAAGCTCACCAAGGCAGCTTATTCTTCACAGAAATCCTTCCGAGCAGGGGCTCTTTAACCTTTCTGCAAGACACAGCTGCTCACTTACCACCAGTGAAATGTAATTTAAAAAAAAAAAAATTATTTGCAATGACCAAGCACAAATGAGAAAAAAAAAAATAATTAAAACTTAATTGAGACAAATTTTCTCTCCAAGACCTTTCCTATCTAGATCTAGAACAGAGGAGAAGTAATTTGGTCTATGTTTGAACTGAAAAGTTTGCACTTGGCCTCATAAATTGTATTGTTTCAATTACATGTCATAACTGAAATACTGTTTTTGTTATAATTTAAGTAAACTGAGACATCCCACTTAGGTTTTCAAAAGGAATCTTTTGGCACCATCTTGTGACTGTTTTAGTGCAAAGAAGAACAAAGACCAGCAGCGCTTGCTGAAGATTGCAAAAGGAATCTTTTAGCACCCTCTTGAGGCACATTACTGAACTGGGAGAAAGAACATCCTCAGGGGGACCGCTGAGGAATTGTTCTTGCTGTTGTAACTGTTAGTGACTCCCTGAAAAACCATAGCGTAGCCACACTTTATTAACTGTTATGTGTAATATAAGAAATATCAATAGAGTCTCATTTTAACCTCAAAGATGGAAGTAAAGGGACCTGCTCGAAAAATTTGAAATGTTTGAGAAACTCAGAAAGTTAAAACTGACCAGCCAGAGAAAGCATAACTTACATGTATGCTGTTTCCACACAGCAGCCCCACTTAGGCTGGTAAATAGAAATGCCCCAAAGCCGGGAACAAAGCTTTCTCTGCATGAGTCAGGCATGGTTCTAATTTTATCACATGTAATTTCACACGTGATTTCTCACCACACAGGGTGGGCCCTCTACTATAATTTTCATGACCCAAAGAGAAAATTGAAGCACAAAGGCCAATGACTGGTCAGCAGCAGAGCTGGGTTGTGAAGTGGGCCATGAATGTAGCTACCCCTCTAAGAACTCTCAGGCCCTACTCCTACTTCACACTGCCTGACACCATGACTTTGCCTGTGATTTTAGTGTCTATCCTTACCTGCTTTTAACCTTCGCTACTATCAGAGCCCTTTAGCAATGTCATCAAATCGCTTGTTAGTGGTGTGAATCCTGAAAACAATGCCTGAAAAGCCCCACGTTTGAAGCAGACTTTAGTTGTGATAAAATTTGAAGAATGATATAAGAAATATGGGTAGAGTATTATTTTAACTTTAAATGGAAATAAAAGAGACATAGACATTTGGAATCGAATAGAAAACCAGGAAATGAAACTAACATCTTATAACCACCTAATCTTCGATAAACCCATCAAGAACATACCTTGGGGGGAAAAGACTCTCTATTCAATAAATGGTGCTGGGAAAACTGGATATCCACATGTAAATCACTGAAACTGGACCCACACCTTTCTCCACTCACAAAAATTGATTCAAGATGGATAAAGGACTTAAATTTAAGGCATGACACAATAAAAATCCTGAAAGAAAGCATAGGAAAAACACCGGAAGATATCGGCCTGGGGAAAGACTTCATGAAGAAGACTGCCATGGCAATTGCAACAACAAAAATAAACAAATGGGACTTAATTAAACTTAAAAGCTCTGTACAGTTAAGGAGACAACAACCAAAGCAAATAGACAACCTACACAGTAGGAAATGATACTTGCATATTTTGAATCAGACAAAAGCTTGATAACTAGGATCTATAGAGAATTCAAATTAATCCACACGAAAAAAGCCAACCATCCCATATATAAATGGGCAAGAGACATGAATAGAACCTTCTCTAAAGAAGACAGACAAATGGCTAACATATGAAAAAATGCTCATCATCCCTAATTATTAGAGAAATGCAAATCAAAACCACCCTGAGATACCATCTACCTCCAGTGAGAATGGCCCACATCACAAAATCTTGTAACTGCAGATGCTGGTGTGGATGTGGAGAGAAGGGAATACTTTTACACTGCTGGTGGGACTGCAAACTGATACAACCTTTTTGGAAGGAAGTATGGAGAACTCTCAAAGAACTCAAGCTAGACCTCCCATTTGATCCTGCAATCCCATTACT
>CAUYON010149278.1:0-99000 GCA_963573935.1 Arctocebus calabarensis
ATCAAAGATTTTTTTCCTATGACCAAAGGGAAATTTAGTTTTTCTCATTTTAATCACTTTGTTTTGTAACAGAAAGTTGTGCTAACCTTTAATATCATTTTCTAAAGTGTTGAACACTTTGTTCAGTGTTTTTATTCACACAAGGTAAAAAGAAGACAAATTATACTCTCCAATTAGGGACTGCAGGAAGATAAACTATCTGCTAGGACCATCAGGAAATCAATACTGATGCTTGCATTTCTGATGTCTGATCCAAACTGTCTCACTTCTTAGCAGCTGTGAGCCTGGTTTTCCAGTCCCTTTTCATCAGGAAAATCTCATGCAGTCTGTTAATCTATTCTGACTGAAACTTTTGCTAAATAAAGGACCCCTTCGTAAAGCTGAAACTTTACTTTGGACTTCTCTCTTAAAACTGTACTTATCTTTGTTCCTTGGGGAAATTCTTCTTCCCCAAGTTCTGAGTGTCCCGGGTATGTGTTAAAGGGAATGATTCTTGAAAGTCAAAGGTAAGGTGGTTCTGTTTTCTCATTCTGTTCTCCCTTGGTGCGTTGCCTATACCCCTTTCATAGATGATGATTGCTTGAAATGCATTTTTTATCCCTGTGTTATTTCCTTTGTACCTTTTAGGTAATAATAACAAGGCCTTAAGTGTAATATGCATTTTAAAAATTAACATGCTAGAACATTACAGTTCTAAACTGGTAAAACTATATCAAAGGAAATACCTTTCACTCAATTTCTTGATTGCTTAGGATAGAGCTTTGCTTACTATCGAAGTGAATCTAATCTCAGTAGTAAATTTAACACTGTTACTATAATCACTTGCTATCTATTGAGCACCTGCTGTGTTCTAGGCATTATGTTAGGAGATACACCTGAGGGTAGATATGGTCCCTGCCCTTCAGAGATTACTATCTAGTGAGGGCCTGAGAAACAAATGGATCCTTATGGAGTTTGCTGAGTTACTTGATGGAAAAGATCGGGACTGCTGAGGGTGCAGGTCATGTAGGCTCCTAAGTGTGACCTTTTGGCTTAATTCAAATTTTACCCAAAAAATCCTTTTATTAAAAGGGGCTCAGCAGAGAAAGATAAAGCTTTTCTTGCTTCCTTTGAACAATCTTGAAATGAGAAGGCTAAAGTTTCCTGGCCCCAAGATGACACCTCAAATAAATTCAGAAGGAGCAGTGAGAGTGTTCTTTTGAAGAAAAGCAAGCTAGAGTTCAGGGCTTGGAATCCAACTGCCTCTGTGACCATAATTCCTTGTCTGTAAGTGATGATGATACTAGGAGACCTTTCACAGGGTTATTGGAAGGCTCTTCTCAGGTAATGTATGTGAACTGCTAGTCAAAGTGCCTGACATAGCCAAATTTTACTTATGACCAATATTAAAAGGGAATGAAGGAGAAGTGTTGATCCATGTAGTAGTGTAGCATATGCAGATTCCTCCCTTTCTCCCAAAGGCTGGGAACTGTTGGTAAAACTATTAGTAAAGCAAGGAAGCAAGGAAGTATCCAGAGGTAACAACTGGAGAGAAATTAATTGTGCAGGATAGGCTGTTGTACAAGTCATGTTAAATGGGCTTGGTAGTAGTGGATTAGAAGGGGAGATCAGTTTGATGCAGGTATAACTATCATAGCTAACACCTTATTGAATGCTTACTGTGAACCCAGTATAGTTCTAAGTGCTTTACATGTAAAGCAATAACTCTTTGAGGTAGTTACTATTGTTATTCTTTGTTTACTGATAAGGAAAATGAGGTACAGAAAAGTTAAATAACTTGCCCTCATTTTACAACTAGATAGTGGATTGGACTTGAGTGGATTGTGATTTAAGCCCCTATAGTCCAGTTGCAGAGTGTGTACTCTGGACTACTTCTGGGTGGAAGATGGAAAGATGGGTACAGATTCCAAACATATTAAAGAAGAGTCAGTAGGACTTGATAATTGGATGTAAGAAAGGAAGCAAAAGTAAGAGGAGGCCCCTTAGTTTTCTGCTGTGGACAACTGGGAAGGCCCTGGAACTCTGTTTGGCATGGGTAACATCAAAGGGAGAAGCAGAGTCAGTTTGAGAAAGTGATGATTTCACGTTGGAACCCATCGATTTTGAGGTTACTTTGAGCCATTAGATTGGCAATTGGATATTCTGGTCTGGGATTCTGTGTGGCCTAGGCTATAATTACTGATTTAGTAGCCATTAGCTTATAGGCAATGGTTGAAACATGGGAGATACTCTGTTTACCTTTTACTGTCTCTGTAACAGTGGATCAACTTTGAAACATTACTTCCTGGCTTTCTTCCTTTATTTATTAAACAAACTTTATCAGGTTCCTATTATGTAAAAAGCAACTAAATTGGGCGGCGCCTATGGCTCAAAAGAGTAGGGCGCTAGCCCCATATGCCAGAAGTGGCAGGTTCAAACCCAGCCCCGGCCAAAAACCACAAAAAAAAAAAAAAGCAACTAAATTAGGACCTGGAGTTTGCATATCTGTAAAATGTCTTTAAATTGCACATGAATCCATATGGAGAGATAGAACATCAGTCACGATACTGCTGTACCATGTGTAAAATAGAAATTTGTGCAAAGTGCTATAGAAATGTAGAGAAGAAACTGGCTGCTTATGAGACTGGGAGGAAGGTGTCAAGAAGTAACATTTGCCAGAAGTTTTAAAGAATGAAGATTTCCCCTTTCTTAGAGGTAGGGGATGGGACAGAGCATCTAGGCAGAGCAAATAGCATTTACTAAGGTGGGCAAGCCTCAAAGAAGTCTACATCCAAGAAACGGTGAGCAGTTCAGCATGGATCCGTAGTAGGGCCACACTATGGCCCCCACCTGCCTAGAGAGGAGGACACGAGACAGGTGGGGGCCATAGTGTGACATGCCCTTTGTGTTCATAACCAGCACTTAAGATTTTGTCCTGACCCTAGTAGGGAGCGAGTATAGGTACTCATATGATTGTATGTGTGGTTTTTCTCTTGGATTCCTTAAATAGGCTTCTGATTTTTAAGGCCAGTTGTTTCTCTTAATGACCAAAGTAAAAATCAAATGTTTCTGAATATTTGGTCTAATTCAGTGCAGACTCTTCGTTCTCAGTGTCAGAATTCCTCAACTTTAGGCTACCTGATTTTAGTAAAGAATTTATTGTTAGTTGGGAGACAGGAGGATCACTTGAGCCCAGTTGTTTGAGGTTGCAGTGGGCTACTATGACACCACTGCACTCTAAGCCTGGGTGACAGAGAGAGACCCTGGCTCAAAAAAAAAAAAAAAAAAATCATAATAATAATTAGTTAATTAGATCTCACTAAATGAATTTTTAAAAAAGCAAAGAATTTGTTGAAAGCATTTATCATATGCTTTTTCTTTTCTTTTTTTTCTTTATCTTTTTTTGTTGTTGTTGAGACAGTGTTTCACTTATGTCGCCTTCAGTAGAGTGCTATGGCTTCACAGCTCACAGCAACCTCCAACTCTTGGGCTTAAGTGATTCTCTTTCATCAGCTTCCCAAGTAGGTGGGAGTACAGGTGCCCGCCACAACACCCAGCTAGTTTTTGTTGCAGTTGTCATTGTTCTTCACCTGAGCTGGGTTCAAACCCGCCAGCCTCAGTGTATGTGACTGGCACCATAACCACTGTGCTACTGGCACCGAGCCCCTATGCTTATTCTTATCTTTCTTTCAGTCAATAATTCTCTCTCTCTCTCTCTTTTTTTTTTTTTTTTTTTTTTTTTGGTGCAGTTAACACACCTGCCCTTTGTGGTGTTGCCACAAATACTTTGTCTAAGTTTATTGCTCACTTGGCATTTGTTTGGTCCTCTTGACCAAAAAGGTATAAAAGAACTGTGGTAACCATGTTTTTCTGGATTTGACCTTGATTGCGCATGGAGCTAGCTATTCTTGCTACATTGGTACAACAGGGAAAGTCTTTCATTGGAAATTTCCCAGTATAAACTTACTTACTGGGCTTACAGAGGCCTAGGGGAACCTCTATTTAGTTAAAGTGTTATAATTAATGCTTTCTCCCTACAGGCCTGCAGAGATTTCCTCATGTTAGCCCAGACTCATAGTAAAAAGTGGCAAAAGTCACTACAGTATGAAAGAGACCAGCGAATCCGACTGGAAGAGACCCTTGAGCAGCTGGCAAAGCAGCATAATCACCTGGAGAGAGCCTTTCGGGGAGCCACAGTGCTGCCGGCAAACACTCCTGGCAGTGCTGGTTCTGGTAAAGGTAAGATGCCTAGTTGTTAGGCAAATAGATCTTATATGAGCCAGTTGGTTTTCTGTAATTGATGGAACTCCAAATTCTCCACAATCAGTGGCTCATATGGAATGGAATTGGAATTTTTCCTGGCTTTTCCACTGCTTTCTACCATTTGGTGCTGTATTTGTGGTTAGTATTTAAAAGAATCTCCTACCCCAGGCACTTGGTAAATATAACTAAAGTG
Organism: Arctocebus calabarensis; assembly: GCA_963573935.1. Taxonomy (NCBI): domain Eukaryota; kingdom Metazoa; phylum Chordata; class Mammalia; order Primates; family Lorisidae; genus Arctocebus; species Arctocebus calabarensis. The sequence goes on from CAUYON010149278.1 coordinate 4,436, forward strand.
AATGAACAAGGCTTTTCTCCTTGTAGATCAGTGCTGCTCTGGCAAAGGGGACATGAGTGATGAAGATGATGAGAATGAATTTTTTGATGCACCTGAAATCATCACCGTGCCTGAAAATTTGGGCCACAAGTAAGTTATCCTGGACCATTAGGGGAAATAAATGTATTTGGCTATCAAAAGGTTAGAAACGTTTCAGTGGGTATGTCATAGTTGTTGATGTTTACTAAGATCTGGACTCTTTTCTATAAGGAAGTGGAAAAGTGTCAGCTTTTTAACATGAACAAATTCTCCAGAGATATTTAAATTCATACCTATTCTATCTTAATTTTGCATAGTATAATAGGCATTCTGCTTTGTAAAGGAAACATTGAGGACATCATCATAAACATACCTTAACAATAGCAACAACAATGACAAAAAAGCTATGTCAAGAGCCACACTCTAGTTCTGGTCTTTGGTCTAATTCTTCTATGTTTTCCATCCATGCAGACGTACTGGCAGCAATATCAGCGGAGCCAGCAGTGACATCAGCCTTGATGAACAGGTAACACTTACATGCGAGTGATCAAAGCTGAGGGACTCGGGGTATGATTTCCAAGGATTTGTTTGTGAAGTACTAAGAGAAACAGGAAATAGTGATTTTTTTTTAGCATGGGGGAAGGGAAAGTTGTAAATACTGGGTTTTCTGTTCTTTGTGGGTGATTGAATAGCTTTGTTTTTGCTTTTAGTACAAGCATCAGCTGGAGGAGACCAAGAAGGAAAAGAGAACCAGAATACCATATAAGCCAAATTATAGCCTCAATTTGTGGAGCATCATGAAGAACTGCATTGGAAAAGAACTCTCTAAGATCCCCATGCCGGTGAGGTTCTTGTACACTCAGATTGCTGCCAGGAAGTCCTCTCAGCCTCACTGGGAAGAGGGCTGATGTGACAGCCCATTCCACATGTGTGGCAGTTTGTGGCATGTTCTCTGTTATCCTTGTAGTTGTAAACTACCCTTCAATCTTGGCTGTGGATCACTGATCACCTATATCAGATCTATATTTTCAATAATAGTCATTTTTGAGCAAATTTTCTATCCTACATGTGCTGGGAATGCAAACATAACTGTAACATAGTTTCTGTTTTTGAAAAGCATATTGTTTAAAAGAGACAGGTATAAAAACAGGTAGAAAATATTTTCAGGGGTAGACTTATGGAAAGCACTACACAGATAAATGCTTAGGGGGCACCAAAGCCTAAATATTTATTATATAACCCTTTACAGAAAACGCCAACAACCCCTGCCTTAAATATTGACTTCACTCATTCTGTATTAAAGTCCAGAAGTAAGTGGTCCAGGGCTGGTACCTTCTCCCTGGTGTGAGGACCAGGCTTCCTTCTGGCCTGTTGCTCTGCTGCCTGTAGCCTCAGTTCCTAGGTCTGAAGTGGCTGCTACACTTGTGCCCGCAGGATCTTATCCCATCCAGCCAGATGGAAAAAGAAGACGAGCAAGCTCTGTCTTTTAAGGGTACTTCCTGGAACTTGTGCAAACCATTTTCCCTTAAATATCTCTAGGCCAAACTTACCTTCTTGGCTACAACCAGGTGGAGAAAAGGCTGGAAATGGAGACTTCTTTCCTGGCTAGCATGGCCTAGTAAAAAGTTGATAGTTCTAGTTTTGTAAAAGAAGAGAAGAATGGATAATGGGGGGATGGGGAGAATGGCAGCCAGTTCTGTCCATAGCCAGCTACTTGATGTACCAAATACAGAAGGCATTCTCTTTACCCTCTTGGGGCTTGCAGACCAGTGTGTAGTTTCTGCCCTTACATAGACTACATTCCTTGTGGTCGGGGACTGTGTCTTAATAGTCTTCACATTCTTGATGCTTAGCCCAGTGCCTGGCATGTATAGGTCATTCATGTTAACATAATTCATTAATAGGATCTTAGAAAAGCAAGTAGGTTTATATATAAGTATGTAAGATTTTTGTTAGGAGAAGTATTGCCCTCCAGATAAGAAAAAACCATGAGTAAGCACACTAGAGAAATATTTGTTAAGAATTTGCTTTTTCAGGGGCTTGAAAAGTATCCCATTACCTAGAGCATTAAATGTCTTGAAGGAAGTAGTGGGAAGGTGGGATGGAAAGGCAGGTTGCAAAGATGTGGTTCCTGCTTAGAAATAGCCTCTTATGTAGGTGACCTCTCTGTCTATCTTTACTATTAGTTCCTTGTTGACATTGCCTTTAGAAATGTGTAGTCTTGTACCTATTTGCCTGCAGATCTTAGCTGTGTCACAGGAAAACTGATTTCTCTAGGCTGTATTTTTCAGGCTTCTGTGTCTGCTGGAGTCTGGTTGGGCTCCACTAATGCAAGACACCTGTGGGAGACTGGAGTTGGGAACAAGGGTATTTCACTGGCTATTTCTTCTTCCCTTTATACCCTCTTGGACAGTGCTCTGGCAGCAGCTGTGTGGCTCTAGTGTTTACTAGACAGACCTCCCCCAAGTCGAGGTTTTAGATTTTTCTGGATCTTCTCCCCCCGCCTCTGGGCTGTAGTAATTCCAGTGCTTTTCTTTGTCCCTTCAGCCTATCAGTGGTCCTGGCTTCCTGCTTCCTTCCACTTTAAATACTCAGATTTATGTGTTTTCCTATATGGCCTCTGACAAAACGACCATTATAAAAAGCCTGGCACTTTTAGAGAATCTAGTTCCTAGAGCAGTTGTTGGTGAGCAGGACTGGTATGTGTGACAAACAGTGATAGCTTAAGGATGCACTCATTCTAGTTCCTGGCACTGCTGATAAGTTTAATAGCTGCCAGTGGTTTGCTTCATGTACGAAAGTGTTACTTCATGTTGCTTGAAATTTGGCCACTGAGAGATTTTATTGGATGTAGTTAATAAGCACCCTCTTTTTTTTTTTTGATACAGAACCTCAAGCTTTCACCCTGGGTAGAGTGCTGTAACATCACAGCTCACAGCAACCTCGAAATCCTGGGCTTCTGGTTCTCCTGCCTCTGTCTCCCAAGTAGCTGGGATTACAGGCGCCTGCCACAATGCCTGGCCAGTTTTTGGTTGCAGCCGTCATTGTTGTTTGGTGGACCCGGGCTGGATTTGAACCTGCCAGCTCAGATGTAGGTGGCTGGCGCCTTAGCCGCTGGAGCCACAGGCGCCAAGCCTTTTTTTTCTTTTGAGACAGAGTCTTACTTTGTCACCCTTGGTAAAATGCCGTGGTGAACTCACATAATGCTGTCGTTTAGACCAAAATGCCATGGTTTCATAACTCACAGCAACCTCAAACTTTTGGATGCAAGTGATTCTCTTTCCTCAGCCTCCCAAGTAGCTGGGATTACAGATGTCTGCCTCAACACCTGGCTATTTTTAGAGTCAGGGTCTCGCTCTTGCTCAGGCTGGTCTTGAACTCCTGAGCTGAAGCAGTCTACCTGTCTCGGCCTCCCAGAGTGCTAGGATTACCACCGCCTCCAGCCTAGCACCCTCTTTTAAAAAGGTTTAGAGCTTTATCAGTCTGTCACCGTTCAGCATGCATTTGTATTGTCATACTGCCTCTCAGTGTCTCTCAGTGGAGGAAAGATGGTTTTGGAGTGAGACAGACTATTTTGGTAGATCCTGTTTCCCAAAAGATGAGTATTCTAATGTTCGTCCTTTGGCTTTCTGTTTACTGGAAAATGTCCACAGAGAAACATTTGGTATATTTCTCAGAGAAAAAGTAGGCTCTAGTTTATTACTTATAAAAGTATATGAATGGGCTCGGCACCCGTACCACAGTGGTTACAGTGCCAGCCACATGCACTGAGGCTGGCGAGTGTGAGCTGGGCTCGGGCTAGCTAAACAACAGTTACAGCTGCAACAAGAAAATAGCCAGGCATTATGGCAGAGGCTTGTAGTCCCAGCTACTTAGGAGGCTGAGGCAAGAAAGCAGCTTAAGCCCAAGAGTTTGAGGTTGCTGTGAGCTGTGATGCCATGGCACTCTACCAGGGCAACATAGTGAGACTCTTATCTCAAAAAAAAGAAAGAAAAAAGTATATGAAGGAATAGAAACAAAGATGTGAAATTATTAATAGTGTTTACCTTTAAGTGATAACATTTCAAGTAATTTTTTTCTTTATACTTTGTTTTGAAAGTTTTTTATAGTGAAAATTATAAGGTATTAATTTCTCAAGTGAGGGGGATAGTAAATATTAGGGTACTATGTAGTTCAGATACTGATGGGTAGGAAGATGAACAAAAATACAGAAAGAAGAGTGGGACATAAGAGAGAAAGGTGCTGGGGGTTTGTTTGTTTATTTTAACTGAAATGTTGCATAAGGCCAGAACCATTCAATAGAAAGGAATTTTTTCTTCCTTCTTCTTAGAACTCGGGCCAGTAATATTTAGGCTTGCTCAGCTGTATATGGGCTAGCTTAAAAGCTTAACTTCTTTTTATAGAAAATTTTTAAGGAAGAAAATCATAATTCCAAACAGTTAATTTAGGAACTAACTTTTGGAGGTGGAGGAGCATGAATAATGCTGCTTTTGTTCACTTCTATATGCCTAATGGGTAGCACAGGGTCTGGCACACACAATAATTATTTGTGCTGTGAATAAGTAAATAAATGAATGATCATCTTCCTTAGCAGAACCCACCCCCGCACACAGACACATACACAAACACTTGCCTCATCCAGTAGTCAAATGGTCTAAGTTGGCTCTAAAATATTAAAAGGTAAGAGCATGCACAACCCTCCTCTTAGCACCCATCGTAAGCACTTTCCAGGTTCAAAAATATAGCTGTCCAACCTCAGGAAAGAAATATAGAATCCTGGCCTGTTGCAAAACTGATCTGAGACTTGGTAATTGTCTAGTCCAGGGTGGAAGCTAATGTTTGTAATGCCGTCTTTTCACTAGTCAGAACACAACTGTACTTATAATTCATTACCCTTTCTTCCCTCCCCCAAGAATTTTAAATACCTGACTTCCTCTGTGGGTGTACACATACTAAAGTATATTACATTTATGTTTTAAATTTATTTATTCAACACATATTTGATGATGGTCTCCTTTGGACCAGGCATTGATGGCTCTTGGGTATGTAGTGCTAAACAGAAGAGCCTTGGTTTCTATCTTGAAGAGCTTTCAATTGGTAAAATAAATGAAAGCAATGATTTTTCATTGATGTGAATAGTTGATCCAGGTTGCTTGAGGGTTAAATCTTAGAGCTGCTCTACTGAGCAATGGCCTCTTTTCTGGTCCCAGTGACTTGCTTTTATCAGTCCAATTCCAAAAAAAAAAAAAATTAAACTATCTCTTACAGGCATGTGGGCAAAGTTTTTATATCTGTTTTTTTTTCCTTACAGGTGAACTTTAATGAGCCCTTATCTATGCTTCAGCGCCTTACTGAAGATCTGGAATACCATGAGCTATTAGACCGAGCTGCAAAATGTGAGAATTCTCTAGAACAGCTATGTTATGTTGCAGCTTTTACCGTGTCCTCCTATTCCACCACTGTCTTCCGTACCAGTAAGCCATTCAACCCACTCCTTGGGGAGACCTTTGAGCTGGACCGACTAGAGGAGAATGGATATCGATCCCTCTGTGAACAGGTAAAGGAGCCTCAGGACTATAACATTTCCTTGCTAAAGGAAGGGATGATTTTTCTGATTGATCCCCCTGAGTGTTATGTTTGAAGGCACTTTAGTCTCTGTCATCCCACCTTTCCTTCTTTTCCTTCAGAATTTAAACACTGGAAAAAAAAAAAAGAGCTAGGTGCAGTGGTGTGGTATGTACCTGTAGTCCAGTGTCTAGCTCCTTGGGATGCTGAGGTTAGATGATGATTTGAGCCAGGAGTTTAAGATTAGCCTGGGCAACGTAGATTCTGTTTCTTGAAAAAACAAATAAGGGCAGCACCTGTGGCTCAGTTGGTAGAGCACCTGCCCCATATACCAAGGGTGACAGGTTCAAACCCGGCCTCAACCAAACTGCAACAGAAAAGTAGCTGGGCATTGTGGCAGGCGCCTGTAGTCCCAGCTACTCAGGAGGCTGAGGCAAGAGAATCCCATAAGCCCAGGAGGTGGAGGTTGCTGTGAGCTGTGACACGATGCCACTGAGGGCAATAAAGTGAGACTTTGGGCTCTGCGCCTGTGGCTCAAGCGGCTAAGGCACTAGCCACATACACCTGAGCTGGCGGGTTCAAATCCAGCCCGGGCCCGCCAAACAACGACGGCTGCACCAAAAAATAGCCAGGCGTTGTGGCAGGCCCCTGTAGTCCCAGCTACTTGGGAGGCGGAGGCAGGATACTTGCTTGAGCCCAGGAATTGGAGGTTGCTGTGAGCTGTGATGCCACAGCACTCTATCCAGGGTGACAGCTTGAAGCTCTGTCTCAAAAAAAAAAGTGAGACTCTGTCTCTAAAAAAAACAAACAAATAAACCAGAACTTTAACATTGGAGGCCCTAGGATTCACCTGCTATTATGAGTATCAAAATGTCAAGTGCAGATTTTGGGTGTTTCTCACAAATTAATAGGTAGCAGCTTTTCCTTCTCCTTTTGCCTTCTTAATTTGAACATGATTTCTTTAAGGTGAGTCATCATCCTCCTGCTGCCGCGCATCATGCTGAGTCCAAAAATGGCTGGACATTGCGTCAGGAAATCAAGATCACCAGCAAGTTTCGAGGCAAATACCTCTCAATTATGCCCCTTGGTAAGGCCACCATCTTTGCAAGCGTTAGTGTTCCAGGAGTGAAAGGTTTTCTGGCATGATAGGGAAGGCGATTGGCCCAGGAATCAGAAGACTAGAGGTCTGATCTGGCACTGAATCTCACTAGCTAGTTTTGTGTTGCTCGTTTAGCTTCTCAGCTTTCCAGTGAAGGAGAGGCTGGAGACTAGTTAAAGATCTATCCCATCATAAATTCTTTATCTGCTTAGCTAGATTTAATGCGTCTTAGGCATTATTTTGGAACATAAATGTTAGCAAATTTTTCCCCCTAATTCTGTCTTTTAACTGAAGTCCTCTCCCTGGCCCCCATTACTTTAGCAATCAGTCTTCCTGTAAATTAGAGCTCTTACTATTGCAAGGTTTCGTTTCTTGGATAACCCCTCCCCCTTCTATTCCTCTTTTCTTTCTCCTTCTAGCTGATGGGCTAGGTATCATTATGTAATGACTGAATTCTAGGTAAAATGAACCTTTATTTTAAAAGATCTTATTGGATTATAAGTTAATTATGTGTCAAGATCAGAAGGGTCACGTGTGGGAATGGGAATCCTGATATGTAGTGTTAGAGAATCTGTACCTTAGGGGAAATATGATTATTCAAAAAGCATAGTGAGAATTCTCACTCTTTTCTTGAACTAGAGCAGCTACACATTTGGCATGTATGTAATGAAGAATAAATCTGGTCTTTAGAAAGAGAAAGAAGTGTCAAGCAAATAGAGATTCCACGTAGCTCCTGAGAGAGAGCTCACAGGAACTCTCTGAGCACCTGGTGGCTTTCCACTTCCAGGTTCTAGTCTTTCATGAGGCTTGGCTATAATACTTGAATAGTCTAGTTGAGGCTTCTACTTTAATAAACTTTTCTTTGCTCAGAAATTCAAAGTATAGATAGTAAGCATAATGCAAACTAGAAACTAGCTAGGAAAAAAAAAATCCAGAAATCTTTTGTATATATTAAAAGGAGAAAGGAATTGAAGTGCTAACTCTGTTTCTTCAAGGTTAATATGTAAAAGGCTCTTAGACGAAAGGGGCAGTAAGTGATAGATTAGTCTTGAGCTTTACTAAGGTCCTTTAAAAAGCTTCTAATTGCTTACTTGTCTTTGAAACTAATAATTTCAGAAGTATCAGGTTGAAAGTAGTAAATGCCTAGGATGTTCAGCCTAATTTGCAGAACTTGGATGTTGGTGGTCATATTGCAATGTGACTTTTCACCATGGAGAAAAGTTTCATAAGCCCCTTAAAGATCTCCAAGGATAGTTATGTGTAGTTGGCCTTCTGTATCTGCATTCCACTTTCATGATTCAACTAACATTGGATAGAAAATATTTGAGAAAGAAGCAATAATAATACAACAATTAAAAAATATATATAGTGTAATACCTAATTTAGTTTGGGGGTTTTTTTGCATTTTTTGGCTGGGGTTGGGTTTGAACCCGCCACCTCCAGTATATGGGGCTGGCGCCCTACTCCTTGAGCCGCAGGTGCCTCCCTGTAATACCTATTTTAAATTGCATTTACATTGTGCATATATAGGTATTATAAGGAATCTAGAGATGATTTAAAGTATGTATGGGAGGATGTGCATAGGTTATATGCAAATACTACACCAATTTATATAAGGGACTTGACCGTCTGTGGATTTTGGTATCTATTGGGGGTCCTGAAGCAATCCCCCATGACTACCAAGAGACAGCTACACATTAAAAGATAACTAGTGAAATGATATACGTTTCTTTATAATTTGACTAATCTAGACTTTAAGGAATGAAACATGGTATAAGGGGTAGGTTTAATTTTTTGGAGCTAAAAAATGTCTTTGATAGCATTCACATTCCTATGGCTATTTAAGAATTTGGGTTATCAGGATATGTTGTCTTAAGGCCCTCCCTCTACCAGCTACTTACCAAGTACCTGTCATGCTACCAGGCATGGTTCTTGGTATTTGGGAAAGTAAGTGAACAAAACAAAAACCCTGAGTAGATTGAAAAAAAGAAATGACATGGTTCTAGACGTTGGTCTTAGGGATGACTGTATTTAATATTTTTGGACCAATGATTTGGAAGGAAAATCATGCAGTGAAATTTTCATACTAGCAATTATACTCAACTCTTGGAGGATAAATTGTTAAATCAATAGATATAACTGAAGAAAGATAGAAGGTTGCAAGTGAGTGAGCAGGTAGAAGATTGTTTAACTATGGTATACTGAGAATAAAGTAATGCATTTAGGGATAAGTAATTCAAACTGTGATAATTAAGATAGCATTTATTGAATGTTTACTGTGGACCACACATTGATTAAGTGCTTCTAATGTATTAATTCATTCAAAGCTAACCAATTTTGTGATAGGCACTGTTATGGTCACCCAGCTAATAAGTGATCTGAGCCAAGGTAGTTGGGCTTCAGAGTCCACTCTCTTAACCAGTAAGCTGTACTAAAAAGGGAGAGACTATAAGCTGAAAGAAGGACATTGAAGACATCAGTCCAATAGACTCTAATTGGAATCTAAAAGGACAGGACAGTTTTAAGGTTATTTGGTGGCAAGAAAAGTTTGTACAAAATTATGGTTCAGTTAACTCCACTTCAAAAAAGTCATAGCCATGCCTGGAGAAAATAAAATACAGAGCAATGAAGGTACCTAAAGATATGTGGAGGCCGTGAGTCTGAGTCTCCCTGTAAAAGAGATTAAAAAGATTAGAACTTTTGGTGGGGCACTGTGGCTCACACCTGTAGTCCCAGCACTTGAGAGGCGGAGGTGGGTGGATTGCCTGAGCTCACATGTTTGAGACCAGCCTGAGCCAGAGCAAGACGCCCGCCTCTAAAAATAGCTGGGCATCATGGCAGGTACCTGTAGTCCCAGCTGCTTGGGAGGCTGAGGCAAGGGGATCATTTAAGCTTAAGAGTTTCAGGTTGCTGTGAGCTATGATGCCATGACACTCTACCACTGGTGACAAAGTGAGACTCTGCCTCAAAAAAAGAAAAAAGAGAGAGAGAGAACTCTTGTAATCTAGAAAGAAGAATGCATCCAGAAAATATAATTGAAGCTTGCAAAATATTAAGACTACTGTTGAGGGGAAATACAAGTTTATCAGGTTCCAGGATATTGGATCTAGGTGGTAGTCTTGAAAGTTTACAGAGATACATTTAAATAAGAGTATTATTTTATAGTTTTCTAATTTAAAAGAGATTATAATTTAAGACTAAATTGAAACACCCATTTAGCTTATTGATCTTTGTGTCAGTCATACTTCATATCTCTTTGGACCTTGGATTTGTCCTTGAGTCACAAAATTTGTCCTAGTTACAAAATTCCTACCATATGGTTTTGTCTATTCTTACATCTACTTTTTGATTGGATATTTAATTTATTTAACTCCTGACAGGGTAGGATTTATATCTGCCATTTTGCTAATTGTTTTCTATATATCATATCTTTTTATTGCTCTTCTCTTCTGTTATCTTCATTTGTGTAAAATAGAGATTTTTCTGAGTGTGCCATCTTAATGCCTTTGTCTTTTTTTTTTTTTTTTTTTGAGACAGAGTCTCATTGCATTGCCCTTGGTAGAGTGCTGTGGCGTCACAGCTCACAGCAACCTAAAACTCTAGGGCTTAAGTAATTCTCTTGCCTTCCCAAGTAGCTGGTACTACAGGCCCACAATGCCTGGTTATTTTTAGAGACTGGGTCTCGCTCTTGCTCAGGCTGATCTCGGACCTGTGAGCTTGGGCAATCCGCTTGCCTCGGCCTCCCAGTGTACTAGGATTGCAGGCATGAGCCATTGAGCCTGGCCTATGTCTTTTATTTCTTTCAGCGATGTTTTATAGTTTTTACCTCCTTGCTTAATACCCAAGTGTTTTATTCTTTTTGATGCTATTATAAATGAAATTGTTCTTAATATCCTTGTCAGACTGTTTATTGTTAGTGTTTAGAAATGCAACTCATTTTTGTGTGTTGACTTTGCACCCTGCTACTTTATTAGTTTGAACAGATTTTTTTTTAAGGGATGGAGGATGGAATTTTTAGCATTTTCTGCATATGAGATCATGTCCTCTGTGAACACAGATACTCTTACTTCCTCCTTTATATTTTGGATATCTACTTTCTTTTTTTTTTCTTGACTAATTGTTCTGGCTCAAACTTCCAGTACTATGTTGAATAAAAGAAGTGAAAGTGGGCATTTTTGCCTTGTTCCTGGTCCTAAAGGAAAATCTTTCAGTGTTTCACCATCAAGTATGATGTTTGTTGTGGAATTTACATATCTGGCTTTTATTATGTTGAGGTATTTTCTTTCTTTTCCTACTTTGTTGAGTGTTTTTATTATGAAATGATAATTGAATTTTGTCAAATGCTTTTTCTGTATCAGTTGAGATGATTTTTCCCCTTCATTTTGTTAATGTGGTGTATTCCATTGATTGATTATCATATGTTGAACAATAGTGACATTTTGAGAATAAATCCCACTTGGTCATGATATGAAATCCCATTACTATGCTGAATTAAGTTTCCTAGTATTTTGTCGATGATTTCTGCATCACTGTTCGTAAGAGATACTGGTCTATAGTTTTCTGTCTTTTTTTGTAGTGTCTTTTTCTGGCTTTGGTTTTAGGGAATTCTGGCCTGATAGAATGAAATGATGGTGGAGGAGGTATTAAGAGATTAAGGACATACTTGAGGTGAAACAAATATTTTGAAGAGATTTGTGAAGATTAAATGAGATAATGCATAAGGAAAACATAGCATCTGCCTGGTACAGCAAGTACTGTGAGAGTTCCTGTGATCATCATTATTATCATTAATGTCATTGTCTTCATTGTTGTTATCCTCATCGGCCACCTTCTAGAGCTACTTTAATCTTTGTTCAAGACAGACATGCTTAAACTACAATTAATGTATTCTTTTCATTAGGGGTAAAAAAGGGAATTTACAGAGTGAGTTATACTGGTACTGGAATTGACTATTATTCACTATATATCTTTTTAAATTTATTATTTTGAATCCTCAATTAATTACCTCAGCTCAACCCACTGATACTGGTTCTCATTTGAGATCAGCTCATAGAACAGGTGCCAACTATATCTGCAGTCTATTATGTTTCAAGAATTTTACTGAGCAAATAAACAGACATTTACTGCACAATGGAATGTGATTCTCATTGCTAAAACTGAGGCCCAGGAAAGTTAAAAACATTCGGGGTGCAATACTACACTGCAGTTCTGAGAGTAACCACCCAGAGTTCGTGCAGACTCCAGTAAGTTAAGAGCACAGTTTGCATCAGATGTCAACAACTTTGGTGGTCCCTTCGCCAGTTGGCTACAAATTTAGGAGTTCCCACAACTCCCTCAGGTTTGATAATTTGTTAAAATGACTCTTAGAACTCAGGAGAGTGCTACACTCAATCATTATACTATTATTTAGAATATGAATCAGGATCAGCCAAATGAAGAGACCCATGGGGTGAGGTCTGGGAGGGTACTGAACACAGAGCTTTTGTGATAGGTACTGCCCTATTCCCGTGGATCAGGGTACGTTACCTTCCTAGCACATTGATGTGTTTGCCAACCAGGTAACTCCACCCAACTTTGGTGTCCTGAGATTTTATTGGGGTTTCATTATGTAGGCTTGATTGAATTATATTCCGCATGATTGAGTTCAATATCCTGGAGGTCAAGAAGTTGGACCAATTATCAGGTGATTCAAAGCTCCAATTCTAATCACATGGTTGATCTTTCTGGCCTGGCTTTTCCTCCTCCTGAATGATCTTATTAGCATTGGCTGTCTGGGGCCCACTACAAGTTGCTTCATTAGCATAAACTATTGAGCCCACAATAATTAACAAAGATACTCTCATCACTTGGGAAATTACAAGGCTTTAAAGATTCCATTCCAGAACTCCTGGACAAAGACCAGACATACTCTTTATTATACAACACAGGGTCACATATCTGATGAGTGCTAGAGACAGGATTGAATCTAGGTCTGTCTGATTTCAAAGCTCCTGCTCTTTCCACTGCTCCATTTTTAATATATATATATATTTTTTTTTTGTAGAGACAGAGTCTCTGTCACCCTCGGTGGAGTGCCATGGCGTCACACAGCTCACAGCAACCTCCAACTCCTGGGCTTAGGCAATTCTCTTGCCTCAGCCTCCCGAGTAGCTGGGACTACAGGCACCCACCACAATGCCCGGCTACTTTTTTGTTTTGCAGTTCGACCGAGGCCGGGTTTGAACCTGCCACCTTTGGTATATGGGGCCGGCGCCCTACTCGCTAAGCCACAGGCACCGCCCAAGAGTCCTTATTCTTGATGTAGAGCTTGGTGACCCTTGGTTCATATTTCTTTTTTTTTTTTTTTTGAGACAGAGCCTCAAGCTGTCGCCCTGGGTAGAGTGCTGTGGCATCACAGTTCACAGCAACCTCCAACTCCTGGGCTCAAGTGATTCTCCTGCCTCTGCCTCCCAAGTAGCTGGGACTACAGGCACCTGCCACAACGCCTGGCTATTTTTTGGTTGCATTGTTGTTTGGCCGGCCTGGGCTGGATTCGAACCCGCCAGCTCAGGTGTATATGACGGGCACCTTAGCCACTTGAGCCACAGGCACTGAGCCTGGTTCATATTTCTTGTTTGTAGATGATAGTAAAGCATCTATCTATTGAGCACCTAGCATGTGTCAAATATTATACCAGACTCCCTGCATATACTATTTTACGTAATTTTATAGCACATCTGTGAAATAAGTGTTGCCATCTCCATTCTATAAATACTCAAGTTCAGAAGGACAAATAATTTTCCAAGGTCATCGACATTTGGTATATGTTGGAGCTCAAATTTGAACCCAGAGATATCTGACTTTGAAGCCTGTGCTTTTTTTTTCCATAATGGGCTAGGAATAGAACTGGCCCTTTAAGGATACTGCTGCTGGTTTCAGATCAGATGTGGTTAAGAACAACTCTCTTTGCTCTTTCATTTGCTCCCTACCCACCCGCCACCCCTGCAAAAAAAATAAAAAACAAAAAACAAAAACCCAGCTCTCTTCCAGAATCCCATGTACGGAGTGAGGGGAAAACAGAGACTCTTAGAAAAATGTCCTGTTCCTGGCTGCCCTCTCTCTACTGCTGTGGTTCCAGCTGGCCACAGAATGATTTTGCTTTTGCAGCATTGGCAGAAGGAGTTAACAGGCACAATCCTCATCTGGCTTCTGGTACCTTTCCCTGTGTAATGACTACCTCATCCAGCCCCTGCTGGGTTGGGGTGTCATGGGGACCTCTAGCTGTAGTTGTAAACAGGGCCTGGGCAGCCTGAGTCAGACAGTGGCCTTAGGGAGGAGTGGATTTGGCCTCTTAGGATCCCATTTCAGTTGGCTGCCAAAGACCAAATGTCACAGTGTTGCAAGGCTGCTCCCCGTGTCAGTGTGTGTGTCTGAACCTTTGGGCTGGCTTGGCTTTGAAAGGCAGGGGTAGAAGAGACTTGGCAGGGCTGCCTGGGGGGCGAATCGGATGGGGTTTCTGGGTGGAGTTCATGGCTGAACCTGGTCCTCCTTGCTGGTCCCCTGGACACCACTTCTTTTACTGTTTCTTTCTTTCTTTCTACTCTTTTTTTTTTTTCTTTGAGACAGAGTCTCACTATGTCACCCTTGGTGGAGTGCTGTGGTATAACAGCTCACAGCAACCTCAAACTCTTGGGCTTAAGAGATGCTCTTGCCTCAGCCTCCCAAGTAGCCGGGACTACAGGTGCCCATCACAATGCCCGGCTTTTTTTTTTTTTTTGCAGTTTTTGGCTGAGGCTGGGTTTGAACCCACAACCTCCGGTATATGGGGCCGGCGCCCTACTCCTTTGAGCCAAAGGTGCTGCCCCCAGCTTTTTGTTGTTGTTGTTGAAGTTGTCGTTTTTTTAGCTGGCCCAGGCAGGGTTCAAACCGGCCAGCCTCGGTGTATATGGCTGGCACCCTAATCACTGAGCTACAGGCACCGAGCCTCTTTTACTATTCCTTGATAGGTCTTTTATGGGTTATTTCTCCTGGACTTCTGCCTGGCTTCTCTCAAAGAGGCTTGCTACAGGCCCCCCAAAGAACTGCCCTAATCAGCAGGTTAGTGCTTTCTCTAAAGGAGTCACCTGACACCAAGCCAGATTACTCGCTGTCACTCTTTACCCACACACATGGGTCTGAGATAATCATGTTGGCTGCCAGGATGCAAGGGTGAGGGTCAGGGCTTGTGTGGGGCCAGCGGGGTAGGGGGAAGTAGGGCTGATCTTCATTTTCCAGGTACCTAGCTTCCTTCTGTCAGCCTCCTTGTCAGATTGGATTACCCATCCTTGTTAGGCACAGCCTTCAACCACATGAGCACTTTGGGGTGTGTGGGCGTGTGTGTGGTGTGCCTTTTCCAGCACTTGGAGAGAGATGGGTGCCTTTCCCTGGTGACAAAGTGGACATTGTCTCTGCTGCTCTGCCAGCTACCCCCTGAAGTTCAAGTTGTATCTAGATTCCAGTTGACCTTAAGGCTTACCTTAACCCTAACTTTAAAAAAGTCCTAAAAAGGCTCGGTGCCTGTGGCTCAACGGGCTAAGGCGCCAGCCACGTACACCTGACCTGGCAGGTTCGAATCCAGCCCCGGCCCGCCAAACAACAATGATGGCTGCAACCAAAAAATGGCCAGGCATTGTGGCGGGCACCTGTAGTCCCAGCTACTTGGGAGGTGGAGGCAGGAGCCTTGCTTGAGCCCAGGAATTGGAGGTTGCTGTGAGCTGTGATGCCACAGCACTCTATCCAGGGCAACAGCTTGAGGTTCTGTCTCAAAAAAAAAAAAGTCCAAAAAACCAGGCAGCACCTGTGGCTCAGTGAGTAGGGCACTGGCCCCATATACTGAGGGTGGCGGGTTCAAACCCGGCCCCCGGCCAAACTGCAACAAAAAAGTCCAAAAAACCAAGGCTTTTCCTGTCTGCTGGAAACTAGCAATTATCAGAGTACATGTTGAGCAAAACATGGTGTGCCTTCAAAAATGAAGGTTAAAAGAAGAATGTTTGCACCCCTCCAGAATTCCCTCTGTGGTCCTCTCTTTCCTGGCACCAGAGAGTGGAATTCATCCCAGGCTGACAGCTTCCAGAGGCCCTGCTACTAGACAGGATTGTCCTGGACACTGGTGGTAAGTGGGCCCTGTGTATACATAACACTCTGTTACCTAGAAGATAAGATTTCTATTTCACTATACCTGCCTGTCCTAGCAACCTGGACTTATGTGATTTCTTTCTTCTTTTCTCCCCAGATGCTATGACTGCGACAGACTCAGTGGGGTTTGCACATGTTGGGGAGGAGCCATCCTTTCAGGGGTGACCACATTCATCTGGGCATGCCTGCAATACTCGGGGCCCATGGACCTAAAGGAGAAGCATCTGGTAGGTCATAAGCTGTTACCTTATAGGTACTGTCTATGTGTCTCTGTTGGACCTTCCCTACTTTTGTTGCCTGGGAGGTTCTTAGTTGGGGGCTTTAAATGAAATGTGTGAGAGAGGGCATGGCTCTGAGGCATTGGGGATGTAACTGTGACCTCTGAGAGGTGGTATTGCTCAGCTAGAAAGCATAAACTCAGGACGCTTTGAATAAAGGATGAAGGTGGACCAGTTAACACACTATTTTGGAGCAGGGTTTCTGATTTGGGTTGGCTGTGAGCTGATCTTCCACGTCTTGCCCAGGGATGATAATTTAGTTTGTTTGCTCGTTGTGAAGGCTGTGCCCCAGCCTGTTGTGCTGTGTCAAGTGGTGTTGGGTACCCTCTCTTTGGTTAGGGAAGAGCTTCCCAGTCAGGCTCCAGACACAGCTGCCTGATTAGCTGGTGGTGATCAGCCAGGTGGTCTAGGCAGGCCTTAAGATCAGCCTTCTCTCAGCCGGGCTCAGCCCAGCTTCCATATATATCATCTTTGGATGGAAGTAGCTTTGTGAATCACAATACTCCTCTTTCTTGTCAAAAGACTGCCGCAAAGGAAGTCCTTTTGTTTCTTGCCTGCATACTGCCACACCCTCCTAATAGATCTTTTTGTGCTCATCAGCCTGTACATGGCTGCCACAAAACTGGTCAGTGGCTCTGTGCCAGCTACTAAACCTTTAGTGTGTACGAAACTCTCCGTAATTCTGTTCCTGCCAGTGGAATCCTGATCCACCGTCCCCAGCCTCCTTGCCTTGATTCTACCACTAGTAAATCTGAATGCTTCTGAGTTTGAGTGCATACACCATGTTTAGGCTCTTACCTCTAGAATGCTCCGAACTTTTTTCCCTTTTACTCTTTAAAACTCAATTTACCCATCATCTTCTCCAGATAAGTCTTCTTTGCCCTCCAGAGGGCCTTCCTTTCAGCATTCATAGTGCGTGCACCACTGTGCTTGCTATTCTATTGAAATAGTTCATCTCTTCTACTTTATCTCAATATCTATGGCTCCCAGCACAGAGCCTGATATGTAGCAAGGTTCCTAGTAAATATCTATTGACTTGAACTTCTGGACTATGATCTTTCTGCCAAAGAGATCTCGGGGAGGTCTGGAGAGAGAGCTGTGAGTCCATTCCTGGGCCTCTGGTGGCGCCTGGCTGACTGCTGCCTTTTCAGCTCCAGGCTTCCTGTGCCTCTGGACCAAGCCATGCAACAGGCTTCTGGACATGAAGTAGGTGCATTCAGTCTCCTGTTCACAGCCCCATTTGGCTGCGCTGCAGGTGTCCACCCTAGCAGTGATTGGCACAGAGGGAAAGCTACACTGTCACTCTCCCAGCCTGGGTAGAAGTGTATGGCACTTACAGCCATAAGTGCTAGACGCTGCTCAATTTCAGGGAGTTTGCCCCTGGAGGCTCCAATGTCATGCAATGTATTGGCCTGGGTGAGGCTGAATGCCCCCAAACAGAAGATGGTTTTGTCCTTCTGGTTCCATCCAGAACCACTGAACAGTAGTGCCTAGTGTATTGGGAAAACAAGGTTCTGTGATCAAAAGGGCTGGGTTTTCTCTTGAGCTTGAAGGAGAAAATTTGAGAACCCAGGCTGAATGGCTCTCAGGGGCCATTTCTCCTACAGGATTTCTCTTTGTCCTTTTCTTTCTGAATAGTTGAATCCTGAACCAGAAAGCATCCTCGCTGCCATCATCAGCCATATTGTGGAATGCTGCCTTTGGACTGGGAAAGCTCTAGGTACTGGAAAAGCAGATCCTGCTTGGAGAGGCTCCCACTGTAGGCCAGGAACAGAGAGCGGTAGGACCTAATGGGGTTTCTACCTGAGGCAACTTGTGAGTTGTATAAATAGGCTTCTGAAGATGGTCCCTGTGGTCCAGGACAGCCAGAAGGTGTCTTGGGGGAATAGGATTGGAAGGAGTTAGCATGGTGGTAATTGATGGTAATATGTCTGTTATCCCCTGGCTTAGCTTAGGAATGGACTGGCTCTTGCTGGATGATTCTGTGTTCCCCACTTCCCTTCTCTACCAATTCTCATTTTCTCCCTCAGAGGCTTTTCCCCTGTCTTCTAGCCCATGGTGGATGTGCTGGAGCAGTGGTAGCCTGGGTTCCTGCTATGCAGATGGAGGGTCCCAGTCCCCCTCTCTAGCTGCTGGTGTGAGCAGTGTAGGAAGGGGGTGGGACTGGAAGAGGGCTGCACAATAGCTGGGTTAGTCCCTATGTGCTATCCTTTTTAGGGCCTGTCACACAGAAGGGACAGCATTTGCTAGCTTGTGGTTCCCACCAGAGCAGTGCCTCTGGGAGCAGAAGACAGCATGGGAGTCTTTTTTCCTTTGAACATTCTCACAGTGGCTGGCAGGGAAGCTGACCCTGTCCTCCTTCCTTCCCTGCTCCCCATGGAGACTTCCTGTGCTTAACCTCTGGACTGCCCAGCCCCTCCTTTCTATTCTTACTCTAGCTCTTCTGTCTGGGGGCCCCACAGGGAGCTATGCTGGTAAAGGGGGAGGGGAGAGGCAGGCTTGGGCTGATGAGTCTCTTTTTTCCCTTCCCTGCAGCTTGAGATGGTGTCGTCTAGGAAACGAGGGCCCTAGAGAAACATGCTCAGGCTTCAGCTCCTGCTCTCCAGCTAGGGCACCCTTTAGGCTATTTCCTCTCCCTCAGGGCTTGTAGCCTCATCCTGAGGATGGCCACAGGTGGCTCTTCCGTCTCCCGCTAGAGTGTTCCTTCTGCCAACTTCCTGATCTCTGCTGTGCCCTCCTCAAGGTCTTCTTCAAGTTTCCTCAGTGGCCAGTCCTTCCCCCTCTATGCAGGATGTAATACTATTAATAACCCACAAGTTCCCTCTCTCCCCTTCCTGTGCTCTAACTTTGGAAAGAGCTATTGTTGGCTGTGCTCCATGCTGGGGAGCCTTAGTGATTTGGAGGGCTCCCGTGGATGATGAATTCACCCAGATTGGGGCTCCTAACCAGCCCAGTGATTGGGGGCAAAGAACAGGTAGCCTAGGGGGTACCCCAGGGTCCTTGATACCAGCAGTGCCCTCAGGGTTTTGGGCTGAGGGCACTTTTCTCCTCCCTTGGTCTATCTGTGCATCTGTCCATAGCCTGGCTGCGTGTCTTCCCTCAACTCACCCTGCAGTGTTCTCTGAGGAGCAGGCCAAGCTCCTGGACATCTGGCAGAGCATCAGACAAACTTTCTTCTTTCAACCCTCCTCTTCCCCCTCCTCTCTCCTCCTCTCCCTCCCTCCCTCACTCCCTCCCGCCCTTCCAGCTCTGCTGCCTCCTCCTCTTCCCTCCCAGGATCTGCAGCGTGACTAGAAATAGGCTGAATTAATCAGCAGATTGAAGCTCCGCTCTGCTGCGCCTGGCTCCTTGCTAGCATGCTCTCCAGCTTTCTGCCCTCTTTCTCTGACTCTTTCTTTCTCTAACCTCTCTACCACTTCCCAGCCCCCATCTGAGGGTGATATTGGAACTTACTGTAGCTGACTCCAGGTGGCCCAGGCTCTGGCCCATGCTTTTTAAGCAGGCAGAGCTATGGATGCCCCATCAGGGCAAGCACAACAAAGTGAGTATACCGGTGTGGCTTTTGCGTTTCTCTTAAAGATGCCATGTTCCTTGCTTTGTGCAGGAATCTTTGGATTAGCGGTTGCCATGAGTGTCCTGAGGACAATGAAGAATGGGAGACTGCCCACATGCAGGTAGCTAGGACCTTGGAAAGAGATTGGGAACAAGAGCTAGCAAGCTAGTGGGTCTGGGGAGCTGCCAGCCAGTCACCCAGAGCAGGACTGGGCTAAGCCTCCCAGGGGGCATCCTGCCAAGGCATGCTAGGACTTGGGTCTCCAAGCATAGGTGACAAAAGCTCCAGGCCTGAGTGCCAACCTCTTTGGGGCCAGTGAGGGGACTTTTGTTGCTAGACCACGGGGGTAACTGAGACAGGAGCCACCAGGGCTGTGATGATTTCTCCCGAGGTCCTGGTGATAGCAGGAGGTAGAAAAGAAGGTAGATAAAATTGCTAAGGTCAGCATGAGCCCAGAAGAACAAGGAAGAGGAGGAAGCAGCTCTGCTTGCAGCTCAGATTTGCCTGGCTGCAGATGGAGTCAGTCTCTGCCCAAACTCAGATGAGAGTATAGTGGCCGAATCTCTGCTTCAGTGATGCAGGAGTCTGCAGAGTGTGTGGAGTCTGGCTTTGTGTCCCCTCCCCCCTGCACTGACCAAGAAGGCTGTGACAGTGGGGACCCAGGCCCCAGCCAGTCCTAATTAGTAGTTATTTGCTGTTATTAAGGCCTAAGGTCAGGTTCTAAATTCATAACCTGTCTACCTGAGCCTCAGGGACCTTGATTCTTTTGCTCCTGAAACAGCTCAGGTAGGAAGGAAAACAGCCACTATGCTGAGGGAACCATGTAGGAACTCTGAAAAGATAGAGGCTGGGACTTGGGGGCTTCTGGCTTTGGGTCACCTGAGAAACCTGATTGAAGTAAGCACAGGGGCTCAGGTGTGTCCACTCTTAGAAGGCTCCTTAGACTATTCAGATACTCAGCTTTGTACCTTGAGGGCTGGTCCTGTTCAGTGGCAGATGCTTGCAGTTCTAATTTGACAGAGTTCTTTCACCATCCTGTCATTCCTCCAAATCTCCATGCCCTGCCAGCACCCCACTTTGATGACAAAAATGGAGAGAAGAAGCCGAACTCATGATGGGCATTTGCTGGCAGCCTCTCCTGAGTTGGAACTTCCTTAGAGCTGAGTTGTTCTCTACTCTTAACCTGGTTGAGCCTGAGCAAGAAGGACGGTGGAAGGGAGTTGCTTCTGCTCGAAAAGCTTTAGTGTGACTTGAGAAGCAGGGCCTCCTCTCCCCCTGATGTAGAACAGTGGGGTGAAGTGGGAGTTCTCAGTGTCTACGAAGCTGGGAGACAATCTCTTGTTACCTTTGTTACTTCAAGCCAGGTCAGATTTTTCTTCACCATTGTTGGCCCCAGCCAGCAAGTAAAGTGGACCTCAGACTGAGTGTGTCAACTTGGGTTCCTATTTCTCAGAGAATAAAAATCACACCTATCCCCTTGCTGCAGCCCTACCATTGGTGGCCAGGCACACCGTGGTACCCAGCCTAACTTCATGGGCTTTTGGGAAAGGTTGGCAGAGCCTGCTCATCACTGGCCCATTCTGTGTTTCCTTCAGAAAGTGTAAAGATCGTCCACCAAGTTCCTGAGCTTTGCTCTTATGTCACATGGGGAAAAGCTGAGGCGCAATGAGAGAAAGTAAAGACTTGGCCCCTAACTCAGTCCCCCTTGCTGGAGCTGGGTAAGGGAATGGCCTTGACAGTTAGATAAGCTCAGATGAAAGCCGTGTCCTCTCTGCAGGGCTGGCCTGTGCAGGCAGGTGCTTCCTTCAGGCAGCACATAATTATAGAATGCCTTGTTTTCCCTCTGCTGTGCCATCCTTAATCACCAGTCTGGAGTTGGTGCCCCTGGCCAGACACAACATGCAGGGGCAGATACACAGAGACAGGTCTGCAGGCGCCCTGCCCCAGGAGCACTTGCCACCCTCCGGCCCCACTTCTCACACCTGGAGGGCAGTGCAGCTTCTGGTACCTGGGGGCACAGAGTGGATGATGGCTGATGGGGGGCGGGGGGGGGCGGGGAGGACAAGGTCCTGGACTCAGGGCTGCCTGGAATGAGGCAGCAGGTTTCAGGATAGCCACTATGTAGCCTACAGGAATTGGTGAGTGTCCCCCGTTTATGGCACTGGCTAGAGGAGGGTACCTTCCTGCTCTCTGGCAGTCTCTCTACCCTTTTCTGCCTCGCTAAGCAAGGTCTTACTTCAGGTGGAACAGTTTGCCAGATAATCCCACAGCCCTGTGCAGTTTGCCTGGCCCTTCCTTTTTTTCTCCTTCCAGTTCCCCCTCCAGTTCCTGTCTCTTGGGTGAGCAGCCTTCCCCTTCTGCAGCTTCCTCCTGCCTCCAGCATGTTTGCTCACTTCATCTTTTCTGAAGGCCTGGCCCAGGCACATCCACGTTGGGAACACTTATCCCCGGGCTGTGGAGTGGAAGCTGAGGGGTGAGCCTGAGGGAGAAGGCGTAGTGGTGAGGGGAAGGTGCCGGGGGGCCCTGGCTCCTTGCCCCAGCTGCGGGCATCGCCGTGTCTCCCCTTCTTCCTTGGGTGGGAGGCATCACTCATCCGGCCCAGCCCCCTAGACAGAGGCCTATGGCATCTTCTTCCTGTTTATCTTTCTCCCTTGCAACTCTCCATGAAGCTTTCTTTGCGTCCCTGATGGGGATTTAAGAAGGCAGGTACAGACCTTAGCATTCAGGCCTTGGCCTCCCTAGGAGGCTCTAGGATCTTCACTGAAGGGACATGGGTGCTTCAAAGGCATTATTTACCCCTGCAGGTGTACAGGCCCTGCCTGGAAGGCCATTTCTTCCAGAGCTGAGATAACCAGTTTATTCCCTCTGGGGAGAAGCAGCTCTTAACTTCATAATCCTCCAAAGCTGCTGTGGAGAACGAGGATTAGGTGAGGTTTAGGCATTGTTGTTGGGAAGTCTTAGGGCAGCCCACCTGGGAGCTGGGCCTCAACGACAGGCTGCACTGGGGACTCAGCTCAGGCACATCCCACCATGCCAGGCTGCAGCAGGGGGCAGCTCCCCTCAGGCCCAGCAGCCTGTAGTCATGGGACGTGTGTCCTGCAAGAGCGAGGGCTAAGTTGATGAGGAAGGGTGTGCATGTGGAGACATGCAGTGAAGAGGAGTCCAGCACGTTAGTGGCACAGCAGTGCAGGGCTGTGGGGAGGCAGAGTGTGGGCTATAGGAGTGGGAGGGGAGGGCAGTGAGACATACAGCCCAGGCGTCACTAGCACACGCCCTTAGTCAGGTTCCTTGGGAGATAACCCCGGTCCCTTTCTTGGTGCCTGGGGTCTAGGGCTCTGCTCCTCTTGCTCAGGAGCTTTTCCTGGTGGAAGCTCACATTGCTCTTCAGATGGGTCCAGGAAAGACTCACTCGTTCCTCAGGTGCTGCCTGGCCTGGGGCAGGACCCTGGCACTGGAGATCTATACAACAAACTCAACCTGGAATCTACTTCACCTCCAGAAGTTTTGCTACTGTAGGTTTGGGTTGGGGTCTATACATCTATATTTATTTTTTATTGTTATTATTATTACTTGCATTTTTTTGGCTGGGGCTGGCACCCTACTCCTTTGAGCCACAGGCACCGCCCTACATCTACTTTTAAAAAGCTCCAGATGTTTTTGTTACAGATTTTGGATTGACAATTCCGAAGGAAGGTGAATCCCTGATTAAGCTGGCAAATGCTTTGGTGTCTTTCCTATTGCAGCTTCATTGGGATAAGTTAAGCTATGTGCACATTCATTCATTCATGCATTCTTTCATTCATTGATTCATACATTAAGGATTCTCTGAGCTTGTGTGTGCCAGGTACTGTCTCAGCAGCTGGATGAGGAAGGGGTGTGGAGAGAGCAGAATTCAGTACCCCATTTCAAGGAGTTTGCAGTCTAGCAGGAGAGAGAGACGTGTAAATCTATGATCACAATTCTGTAACACATGGCTGTAAGCCAGGCTGCCCAGGTGCCATTGGAATACAGACCTCCCCTTGAAGTGTAGCCCTGGGTTTTGGGAAAATGTCCCAGAGGAGATGATGTTTGAGGTGAGTCTCAAGAAGGGGAAGCAAGAGTCTTGTGAGGTGGGGCATGTTTTCTTGCTAGGAAATACATCCAGGTATTTGAGCATGCTGGTGGAGCTCTGCATGCAGAAGGGTTCACAGGGAAGGAGGCTAAGAGGTTGGTGGGCTCTGATGGGCCTGCCAGAGCACACATAGGACTTGAGGTAAAGGGGTCAGTGGATCAGGTGTGTTGTGTGCTTACTCTGGCCGTGTGCAGTGGGTTTAGAAGAGAGTAGGAGGTTGGTCAGGGTGAGCAAAAGACCAGAGTTGGGAATATTTCAGAGGTGACTGGATAAGATGGTAACTGTGGGAGGAGAGGAGAGGAGACTCTGTCTCCAAGGGCCAGGTGGGAAGTTCAGGGTTTGGGGACTGTTGACTCGTTGGTCCCTGTAAAGAAGCTGTGAAGCCGTACAGGAGATGGGTCTAATTCAGTGTAGTGGTCAGGCTCCAGGTGACATTTAGGAGGTGTGAGGTTAGGGGTGGTAGGTGAATCTGACTGTGGATGAGGTTGTCCCAGAAACATGTAAAAGTTGGTGAAATGTCCTAGGACGGACTGTGGGGTAGATGAGGGGAAAAAACAGCAAGAGAAGGAGAGGACGGGAAAAGCCCAGGAACTGTGAGTCTCAGCTAGGGGAGGCTGCCAGGAGGTCACCTAAGGTAATGTGGTGGGTCCTTGTGTCATATGGGGCTTCTGGCACCACCCATCCATGCCACACTCTACCGTCCTTGGTGAGATGAGAGTGTGATGTAGCTGCCACATGGTCCTGCCCTGGGAACGGCTGTCCTCTATCCGACATGTCTTTCTGAATATTTCAGTGTTAGGATATCTTCTCTTTCATAAAATGGTGGTGGTAGTAGAAGATGGCAGGTTTTTTCTTCATGTCTTTCTAGAACAATGAAAAACCAGTGTCTCTATGTTAGTACCCTTCTCTCACAACCACAAAGACTGGCGCCCTTGACATCATTGGGAGGTTGGTGGGAAACAGGGTGGAGAGCCCGCCTGTGGCTGTGGGCTGTGGGCTGAGTGGAAGGCAAGTTGGGGAACACTGACTATAGGAAGAGGTATTTTGTTCTGTTTTTAAACTTGGCTGTGCACTTGAATGTTTTGTAATTTGGTCCTGAGGGGCAAGAGCTGGTGGAGGACCCAGGAGGAGGGAGGAAGGGCCTGGAAGATGAGAGGAGCTGGGTTTAACCTGTGGTGGACAGCCCTGTCTTGGCAGTGACCTGGGGCCCCCAGGGAGCTGTTGAGCACCTCCTGCCTGTCTGTAGGGCGAGCCTCCCTTGGCCCTGGGCCTGTCCACCAGAAAGGCCCTGAGCACCCTGAAGGAGCAGCTGGAGGCGGTGCTGGAAGGACACCTCAAAGAGAGGAAGAAGTGTCTGACATGGAAGGTGAAGCTTCTGCACGGGAGGCCAGGGCCTAGCTGGGATGGCAGAGACACACAAGGGTACTTTCCTAGGGGCTTTGACATGCCCTGTCACCCTGGGTGGCATGACTCAACAGGGGCATCATGAAAAATCAAAAAGAAGTTGGGGTTTCCTCTCAGAATGTGTCCTAACTCCACTTGCTGGGGTCTTCTACCTGGCTGGACCCCAGCAGAGGTCACAGGGTAGGGACTGAGGCAGTCATGGGGCGGGGGTAGGCTGGGGGGAGGGGATGGCCAGATTCTAGTGGGCTGGGCCTTTCATCCCTGCCTCCTTGTCCCTCTCCAGGAGGTGTGGAGAAGCAGCTTCCTCCACCACAGTAACCGCTGCTCCTGTTTCCATTGGCCTGGGGCCTCACTCATGCTGCTGGCAGTGCTGCTGCTGCTGCTCGGCTGCTATGGGGGGCAGCCAGCTGGGAGGTGAGTGGGCCCCTCCACTGTCTCCTGTCTGCCAGATCTGAGGTGCTTCCACAGTAGGTTCCTGGGTGGTAGGAGATTCTTCTTAGTCCTTCGACTGGGACCAGAAGCCACTTGGCTCTCAGAATGAGGGTCTCTTTTTAGAAAGGACTGGGATAGGAAGGTGGGAGGTTTTGGGCTCTGAGGGCTAGCTGGGCAGAGAGCCCCTCCCCATTAGTGCACCCTCATCCTCTTGCGACCAGCCGCGGGGTGGAGTTGGTGAACGCCTCTGCGTTGTTCCTCTTGCTGCTTCTCAACCTTGTCCTCATTGGGCGGCAAGATCGGCTGAAGCGCCGGGAGGTCGAGCGAAGGCTCCGAGGGATCATTGACCAAATCCAGGGTGAGGCCAAGGGCAGGAACATGGAGAGTGGTGAGGAAAGATTCCTGTGTGTGTCAGAGCCCTGAGAGCTTCCCTATTGTACCCCAGCACAGAGAGGGCTCTTGTCACTAGGAGAGTTAGAAGGATGGCTGCCCGTACCACCCAGGACAGTGAGAGCTGTGGGATAGCTGTGGGCCCCCAGGCAGAGGGTGGGTAGGCAGGAAGGCTAATACTGGTGCTTAGGCTCATGGGCTGGGTCATGCTGGGAGACTGACAGAGAAGATCCACTCTCCTTGGCAGAAGGATAGTCTATCTTGTCTGATGTACTGTGTAGGGGGAGGTAGAAAGGTGACCCAATGAGTGAGGTGCTCATAGGAATTGGGCCTGATGGAGCAGATGAGTTCCAAAGCAGAAGGGAATTGCTCAGGGTCAGATTTCTGCTTGTCCTTCCATTTAGCCTGTGTTTGTGAAGCCCCGGCTGTGGATTAAGGCTTACTTAGGCTCTTTTGAGATACAGGAACCTGCTTTCCAGGAGCACATGGTGTTGTGAGAGAAGCAGCCTATGCTCCTGAGACCATTCTCTAGCAGTGTGAATGTTGAGATGCTATGTCAGAGTCTGTTTGTTCATTCTGAAATGGTTCATTGCAACCGTGTGCCAAGTACTGGGAGTGCTGTGCTGACTGAGAAAGATGGGCCCTGCCCTTCAGAGCCTAGTCTCTTGCTCAGTAACCCTCAATGGCTCCCTCTTGCATGTGCCAGCATGGCTTCCCAGAACCTCAGCCACAGGCTTTGACCTCCCTATCAGCTTCTTCTCTCCTCTCCTGTTCACATACTAACCTGCCTCTGTGCCTGCTTGGGGAGCTTTTCCTTTGCTGTCTCCAACTGACAAAATCTTGCCCATCCTTCAAGGCTTATCCCAAATGCTTCTTTTTCCTGGAAGGTCTCTGTAATCACCCCAGGAGATGGACTTGCTCCCTCTTTCTATTTTTTCTTTCTTTCTTTCCTTTTTTTTGGAGACACAGTCTGAAGCTATTGCCTTGGATAGAGTGCTATGGTGTCATAGCTCACAGCAACTTCCAACTCTTGGGCTCAAGCAATCCTCTTGCTTCAGTTTTTCTATTTTTAGTAGAGGTGGGGTCTCGCTTTTTCCTCATGCTGGTCTCAAACTCGGAAGCTCAAGCAATCCACCCACTTTGGCCTCCCAGAGTGCTAGGATTACAGGCGTGAGCCACTGTGCCCAGCCGACTCGCTCCCTCTTTCTTACTCCCTCAGCACTGAGAGCTTTATTAATACCCTCAGTGTATGTTTGGAGTTGTTCGCCCACATGTTTCATCTCCCCCACTAAGTGGCAGCTTCTCGAGGTCAGGGACTGTGTTATCTCTACTTTGTACCCCTGACAGGCCCTCAGCCATGTTTGTGAAATGATTCTGAATGGAATGGGGGTACAGAGAATAAGAACTTCAGGTGCTTAGAGGAGGTGGAGGTGCCTGGGCTGGAGTGGTTGGGCAAGGTCTTCTGGGGAAGGTGTCCTTGGATGAGGGGAGGTGCTGGAACTAGTGTAGCAGCTCATGCTGACCTGAGAGGGGAAGCTGAGCAGGCAGGTGTGTAGTAGGTCTGGCGGGGGTGCAGACTGTGGATGAGAATGTTGTTTCCCTCTTCCCATTCTCATCAGATGCCCTCAAGGATGGCAAGGAGATCAAGTGGCCAAGTGCCATGTATCCAGACCTCCACATGCCCTTCACACCATCTTGGTCTCTGCATTGGGCCTACCGAGATGGACACCTGGTCAACCTGCCAGTTAGCCTGTTGGTAGAAGGAGACATCATAGCTTTGAGGCCTGGCCAGGAGTCATTTGCTTCTCTGAGAGGCATCAAGGTAGCCTGAGGGATTGCTTTTTTCATAGTGATGCTGTAGGAATGTCTATAGGATGCCACAGCAGGTGGGGAGGTGGTCTCAGAGCTTCATCCTGAAGCCCCTGTGGCCAGCTCACAGGCTTCTTGGCAAAGCCTCTTGGAGCAGAGCTGCAATGTCATTTTTCATGCTAAGAGTCCAGTCCTGCAGGCCCAGCCCTGAGGGACTCTAGCTAACTGACAGGCCCTGACCCCAGGAGATGTCTCCTCAGCTGGCAGAGCTAAGAGTGGCCTCCAACAGACACTGTTCATTGCCCTCCCCCACTGCTGGCAGGATGATGAGCATATTGTCCTGGAGCCAGGAGACCTCTTCCCTCCTTTCTCCCCACCCCCCTCACCCCGAGGAGAAGTGAAGAAAGGGCCACAGAACCCCCAGCAGCACCGGCTCTTCCGAGTCCTTGAGACCCCTGTGATTGACAACATCAGGTAAGTCTGCCACCCAGTCTCTTCCTGTCCTCTCCCCGTGCCTCCCCAAAAGAGGTGATGGGGTTGCCTCTTGAGGGCAGGCATCTCCTCAGGCTCCTCTCCTAACCCCTTGTGAAAATTTTTTGACCTGAGTGGTGCCCTCTTCCAGTCTGAACTCTGAAGTGACAGTTGTGGAGTCCAGGGCTAGGGCAGACGGGGGACTGCACAACTCACTCGGTGCTCATTGAAGCACCAGCCAACTAAGAGGCCCAGATTCCTCCCAAGGTGTGGGATTCTGAACTGTCTTGCTGAGCGGGGCTAAGGGTTGCCTCTTCTGCAGATGGTGCCTGGACAAGGCTCTGTTGCGCCCAGTCACTGCCTTGGACAACGAGAGGTTCACAGTGCAGTCGGTGATGCTGCACTGTGCTGTGCCTGTGGTCCTGGTGCGTGAGGCAGGGCCACATGGGGCGGGGGCCAGGCCTGGGGACCTCAGGGGCACTCTCAGGGGAGCGTGTGGGTGAAGGCAGAGGGTCCTGGAGTGAGCCAGCCATGTGAGTGGCAAGGGAAAGGGAGCCCTAGCACCCGGTCCCTCCTGAGGGCAGGGATCAGGGCTGCCTGTCTTGTTCCCACCAGGCCAGCTTCCTCATCACCAATGCCCTGCGCTTCATGTTCAGTGCCCCTGGGGTCACTTCCTGGCAGTACACCCTGCTCCAGCTACAGGCAAGCACTGCCCTTTCCTTTCTGTTGTGCCGTCTGTCCTGTGGGGCTTCGTCCCCTCATGGTACCCTGACTGCCCCCCTGCCATGGCTCAGAGTGACCCTCAGGCCGCAGCTTAAGAATGCCTCCTTCCCTTCCCACCCCCGGACAGATGTCTCTTTCTGCCCAGGGTATGGCCATAGAGCCAGGGACAGCTCTTTCTTCCCCCACCCCCTGGGCCAGAGCTTTCAGGAGCCTCCATGTGGTCCCCTCTTTCCCAGGTGAATGGTGTCTTGCCCATCCTTCCCCTACTCTTCCCAGTCCTCTGGGTTCTGGCAACCGCCTGTGGAGAAGCCCGAGTCCTGGCCCAGATGAGCAAGGCCTCGCCCAGCTCCTTGGTAGGTGGTTTCAAGGCATCTGGGGGAAGTAGCAGGAACAAAAAGGGGGATCTAGCTGTGCCAGAGGACAGGCAGAAGTCCAGACTTACCATAGGCTCATACTAGTAGGCCCTGAGTGGCTCTCCAAGGGCTCTAGCCCTCACCATCCCAGAAGCATCTCCAGGCCAGATCTTGAGTGTGGATGAGTATCCGTCCAGCTCCCTCCAGATAGGGAGTCAGGATTGCCTACAGCCCTTCCTCAAAGGGGTTAGGAGTCTGGCTGGTGTGGGGTCCCTGCCCTGCCAGCCTGGAGGCCTGTGTGAAGGCAGCTTTTTCCTCACTGAGTCCCGTACCCTCATTCTCCATGCAGCTGGCCAAGTTCTCAGAGGATACTCTCAGTAGCTACACAGAAGCTGTCTCCTCTCAGGTATACTGACCCAGAATGGATCTGCCCCTGGCCCCTAAAACCATACACCTGGGCTCCTGCATTCCCTTCTGAAACCCTGAAACTCTTCTATTTATGGCCTTCAAGCCTCCTACTGGGCTTATGGAGCCCTGTGTCCACCCATTGTATATGAACATAACGTAATGTGTCAGTGTTCTGTCCCAGACAGATACCTCCATCCCAACTTCCTGGCATGCCCCTGGACTTTCCCACTTTTTGCTTTAGAGGCCAGCTCCAGGGAGATGCCCCAGATGGTCTTGCAGACTTTCCCTCTCCCACTAGGAAATGCTACGTTGCATTTGGGGCCACTTCCTGAGGGTGATCCAGGGGACGTCGCCAACACTGAGCCGCAGTTCCAGCCTACTGCACAGCTTGGGCTCTGTCACGGTGAGGGCTCTGCAGGGAGGAGGCACCCTGTCCCTCTAAGCCTGCTGTCTGGCCAGGTCTGGGTTGTCCATCTGCCCCTTGAGTGGCCCCTGGGCAGATTGGGCTAATGCCAAGCCCCTTTGCCAATCCCGAGCCCTTCCCTGCAGGTCCTGTGCTGTGTAGACAAACAGGGGATCCTGTCCTGGCCAAACCCCAGCCCAGAGACTGTGCTGTTCTTCAGTGGGAAAGTGGAGCCCCCTCACAGTAGCCATGAGGACCTAACAGATGACCTGTCTACCCGCTCATTCTGCCACCCTGAGGTAGAGGAGGAGGTACGGCCGGCTCCCATGGGCCCAATTCTGGGCCAGACTGTTTAGCCTTGGAGCCTGGCCAGGGAGGGTGAGGTTTAGGAGGGAGAAGATGGGTTCAGGCACCCTTTGGATCTGCCTCTGTACAGGTAAGGTGAAGGGGCCAGGCAGTGAGGGGACCTAGAACCACCCTGTCTCCCTGGTGTGGGGTAGGCCCTGGGCCCCAGTGCTAGACCTGTGCTTCTTATCCTCCTCAGCCCCGTGAACGAGATGCCCTGCTGGCTGGCTCTCTGAGCAATACCCTGCACCTTTCCAACGAGCAGGAGCGTGGTGACTGGCCTGGCGATGGTCCCAAGGTCCCTGAGCCCTACTCTTACCACAAGGCGCACGGACGTAGCAAGCACCCCTCCGGCTCCAATGTGAGCTTCAGCAGGGACACTGAGGGCGGGGAAGAAGAGCCCACCAAGGTGAGAGGGGAAAGGAAGAACACAGCAACCTCCTCCTTAGCAACAAGCCTTGCTGGCTCCCCTGTCAAAGAAAGAACACAAAAGTCCCTGCCCTCCATCCCTGAGCCCACAGGCTGTGCCAGCAGGAACCCCCTTCTAGTTCTTAGTGATGGTCATGGGTCTCCTGAGTAGAACCTTCTCAACAGGAGGCTGGTAGCTCCCTCTTAGATATTTTCCTTGGCAGAAAAAGATCCCTTATTATTTCCACCTTGGCCTGGCTGTACCTCTTTTTTGGTCCTGCCTGTGTTGTTGGGTACAGATGCTAAAAGCAGACAGGAGCCCTAGAAGAACAGGAAGAGGATTTAGGGAGGGGCGGGAGAGCTGGAGCAGAGCACTCTCGCCTGGGGGCAGTGATCCTTTCAGGGTCAGGAACCTCCCTTAACCTTAGGAGGCCACTGGAGCCAGAACCTGCTCCCTGACATCTTGCCTGGTCTGAGGCTTCTCTCCCCCTGTAGCCTGGGATGGAGGGTGACCTCTACGAGGCGGAGGACTTTGTGTGTGACTACCACCTGGAGATGCTGAGCCTGTCCCAGGACCAGCAGAACCCCTCCTGTATCCAGTTTGATGACTCCAACTGGCAGCTGCACCTCACCTCCCTCAAGCCCCTGGGCCTGAATGTGCTATTGAACTTGTGTAATGCCAGTGTCACGGAGCGCCTGTGCCGGTTCTCAGACCACCTGTGCAACATCGCCCTGCAGGAGAGCCACAGTGCCGTGCTGCCTGTGCACGTGCCCTGGGGGCTCTGTGAGCTCGCCCGCCTCATCGGTATGGCCCCTGTGGCAGGGCCTGGCTAGCTGGGCTGGCAGCTGGCTTTGTAGAAGAGGCCTAGCACCAACACCTGATGGGGCCTAATGGACCCAGCATGGCATTCACTTGTCATGAGCACTGTCCGCTTCCTTAACTTCCAATTGCCCCCTTTAACCGGACATTGCTGTGTGTGACAGAGCTTCCTGATTGGAAAGATAACTGATTGTTGGGATGAAAAGGTGGAATCCAGACTGGCTGGATTCTGTCTGTGCCTGGGAGGGGAAGGCAATGAAAGCTTCCTCATAGAGACCCTAAGTTCCTGTCCCTTATCCTGTAGGCTTCACCCCTGGGGCCAAGGAGCTCTTTAAGCAGGAGAACCACTTGGCACTGTACCGCCTCCCGAGTGCTGAGACAGTGAAGGAGACCTCGCTGGGACGGCTCTCCTGTGTGAACAAGCGGCGGCCTCCTCTCAGCCACATGATCAGCCTCTTCATCAAAGACACCACCACCAGTGAGCCCTGCCTGTCTCGACCAGAGACCTTCCTGAGCTTGGCAGGGGACCTCTGCTCTACCCTGTGCTGTGCTGCTATGGAGGACTAGCAGTACAGAGTCAGACTGCTTCCTGACTCTTCCAGTGTGGCAGGGATTGGACTTGGGAACCAGGGATGGGCTGGTGGTGGCTGCAGAGGATGGGATATCTGAAGGACAGGAAGTGTAGTGACTGCATTAGAAGCCCAGGGGCTAGGCCTGGTGTGGTGGCTTATACCTGTAATCCTAACACTTCAGAAGGCTGAGGTGGGTGGATTGCTTGAGTTCAGGTGTTCGAGACCAGCCTGAGAAAGAGCAAGACCCCATCTCTACTTAAAATAGAAAAACTAGCTGGGTCTGGTGGTGGGACCTCTAGTCCCAGCTACTTGGGAGTCTAAGGGAAGAGGATTGCTTGAGCTCAGGGGTTTGAGGTTTCTGTGAGCTATGACAGCACTGTACTCTACCCAGGGCAATAGAGTGTCTCCAAAAACAAACAAACAAAAAAAGAGGCCCAGGGGCTTTCCATAGAGGCTTGCTGGTTGTGAGTCCCTGGAAGGTCCCTCCTCTGTCAAGAGATTACCAGGCAGCATGCTGTCTGCTGGGTCAGAGTGAGGGACAGGGGCTGATTTGGGACACTCATGGTTTGACCTTTTACTTTATTTCCCCCAATTCCAGGCACAGAACAGATGCTGTCCCATGGCACAGCTGACGTGGTCTTGGAGGCCTGCACAGATTTCTGGGATGGGACTGACATCTACCCTCTCTCAGGTTCTGACAGGTGAGTGAGGAAGCACTTGCCAGCAGCAAGAGCAGTAAGCTGTCAGTGGTTCTGCCTGTCCTTACAGGCATGAGGACACCCCAGGACCACTTATCTCACTTCTTCCCTGTTTCCCCGGCAGAAAGAAAGTGCTGGATTTTTACCAGCGAGCCTGCCTGTCTGGTTATTGCTCTGCCTTCGCCTACAAGCCCATGAACTGTGCCCTGTCCTCCCAACTCAATGGCAAGTGCATTGAGCTGGTACAGGTGCCCGGCCAGAGCAGCATCTTCACCATGTGCGAGCTGCCCAGCACTGTCCCCGTCAAGCAGAACACCCGCCGCAACAGCTGGAGTTCTGACGGTACCTTGTGCATCCATTTGAGTGGGGCCGGCACGGGGCTCCCACAGGCTAGGGTCGTAGGAGCAGGGAAGGCTTTCAGAGGGCCAAAAAAAGTTGCAGTGTCCACCCATCATGGGCCTGGGACACCAGCCGTGGGTCTCTCTATCCAGTGACATGAGAAGTCCCTTAGTTTCCTTGCCTATAAAAAATATAGATGTTCACTCTGCCCTCTTCAAGGTTGGTTGTGGTAGTCACGTGGGATAATCTATATAAAGTGCTTTCTTGGGACATCATACAACATATGCACATACAGAGTATTAACCTTGTTAGCATAGCAGCAGACCAGGTCTCAAACCCTGCTGGAACAGGGAACCCAGAAGCTCCACCCTTACCTCCAAACATGCACGCTTATGAGGTCTTTTGAACCCAAGAAACCATGATTGGAGCAGTAGCCAAGGGCAGAGCCAGTCCTCTGGCCCTGGAGCAGGGCTGGACAGGAGCTGTGGCCACGCTCTGTCTGGCTCCCCTGACTGATAAGTATCTTTCATTGTCTTTTCTCCTGTGTCTGTTGGTGCTTTTGTGTGTCTTGGCTGTGTCCATGTGTGATTGTGTGTGGTCCCCTGGGGCCTGTGTGCTCATTGATTTGGGTGTGGCATCTGTGTGTGTGGCCCTGGGCTTCCTCTTGGAATCTGCTGGTTCCTGGGTATCCTGACTGTGTCTCGGGTGCCCTGGCCGGGCTTTGTGCCTTGTGCCTGCCTGAAGAAGGGATCGGGGAGGTGCTGGAGAAGGAAGACTGCATGCAGGCCCTGAGCGGCCAGATCTTCATGGGCATGGTGTCCTCCCAGTACCAGGCCCGGCTGGACATCGTGCGCCTCATTGATGGGCTGGTCAATGCCTGTATCCGCTTCGTCTACTTCTCTTTGGAGGATGAGCTCAAAAGCAAGGTGGGGCTGTTCCCTCTGCCACACTGACCCTTTCTCTAGGGGTTCTTAGGCCGGTTTGTTCATTGCCATTACCTTTCCTAGGTGTTTGCAGAAAAGATGGGCCTGGAGACAGGCTGGAACTGCCACATCTCCCTCACACCCAATGGGGACATGCCTGGCTCTGAGATCCCCCCATCCAGCCCTAGCCATGCAGGCTCCCTGCATGATGACCTGAATCAGGGTGAGGATGATGGCTTGCGGTGGAGCAGTGAGGGTGGGAGCTTTCCCCGCTTGGAGCCACAGTTGGGAAGAGCCTCATAGATCCTTCCTGATCAGTACATTCCCTTAGAAAATGGCTCTAATGTCCTTGCTGGTAATAGCAGGCGGCAGGGGGAGGAGCAGAGACCTGGAGGCAGGAAGTTCTGTGCCATCTGCAGAACAAAGAGAGGCCCCTAGAAGGCTGAGCCCAAGGTGTGAGGTACAGGCTTTTGTCCCTGCAGTGTCCCGAGAAGATGCAGAAGGGCTCCTCCTCATGGAGGAGGAGGGTCACTCTGACCTCATCAGCTTCCAGCCTACGGACAGTGACATCCCTAGCTTCCTGGAGGACTGCAACAGGGTATGATGGCAGGATCTGTCCTGTGTGCTCCTGTAGTGGCCCCACAGCTGGTCCGTGGGAGGGGGAAGGAGGGTCAGGCAAGTGGAGGGGCCCCCATCCTGAGGCCACTGGCATCTCTGCTTTCTCCAGGCCAAGCTGCCCCGAGGCATCCACCAGGTGCGGCCTCACCTGCAGAACATTGACAATGTGCCCCTGCTGGTTCCTCTCTTCACCGACTGCACCCCTGAAAGTGAGTGTTGCAGTGGGCTGCAGAGGACTCCAGAGGAGTGCAGGCTTCCTGAGCAGGGCGTGGAAGGTTCTAGGCTGGGATCAGCTGGGGACTCTAAGGGCTGGTGCCTTGAGTGTGCTCATTCTAGGAGGTCAGAAGTGACAATGTCCATGTCATCCCTCTATTGAGGTGGAGTTGTTCTGTTTATCATGGCCTCTTGTTCTCTCTGGTGGGTCCCTCCCCAACACCCACACTGAGCTCTTCCTGCCTGGCTCTGTGCCCTTTTGTTCTGTCCCCTCAGCCATGTGTGAGATGATAAAGATCATGCAGGAGTACGGGGAGGTGACCTGCTGCCTGGGCAGCTCTGCCAACCTGCGGAACAGCTGCCTTTTCCTCCAGAGCGATGTCAGGTCAGAGGGGACCTAGAGCCTCTACACCCTAGCCTGGGGCTAGGGGCAGATCCCATGCCTGATCTTGCCTTGGCTGGACCAAGGCTCTGGGTTTGACGGGAGAAGAGGGATAGGGTGCTCAGTCCTGTGGCAGATGGGGTCTCCACAGAGTATAGCTGATGGGTGTACTTTCCCTTACCCTGAACAGCATTGCCCTGGACCCCCTGTATCCATCCCGTTGCTCCTGGGAGACCTTTGGCTATGCTACCAGCACCAGCATGGCCCAGTCCTCGGATGGCCTGTCTCCCCTGCAGCTGTCGGGGCAACTCAACAGCCTGCCCTGCTCCCTGACTTTTCGCCAAGAGGAGACCATCAGCATCATCCGGCTCATCGAGCAGGTAGGGGCCCAGCCAGGGCAAGACATGGGCCACAGGGCCTGTGAGAGGAGCCTGGTATGGCAGTAGCTGCCTAGGCACTGTCTGGTCCTCCAGCCACTCCCCTAATTGAAGCTGTCCTGGGAAGTTTAATCTCTTCTGCTCTGACCTCGAGGGAGTGTTGGGGACATCTGGTTCCCTGCTGAAGTTTGTGAACTGCAGGCCTGAGGGAAGCCAGGCAGACCCAGGCCATAATCTGTCCCTCTCTGTCCCTAGGCTCGGCATGCCACCTATGGCATCCGTAAGTGCTTCCTTTTCCTGCTGCAGTGCCAATTGACCCTCGTGGTCATCCAGGTGAGCTGGGGCCACAACACAGGCATTGCTTCTCCTGCCTGCTCCTTCACTCAAGGCCAGTTGAGAATCGGAGGCTGGCTAGGGGAGTAGCACTGCCAAGGGACCCCCAGAGCCTCCCTGAACCCCCTGGGATTTTCAAGGTGATCCCATTGGCAGAATATTGTTCCCTCAGCTCCAGCTCTTTGGGCAGGATGTGGGCATCTATCTGGGCACAGGGCAAGGTGCTGTGGGGCTCCTTGGGCCTTACTATTTGCCACAATCTAACTGTGGTTCTGGGTTTCTTTTCTGGCCCAGTTTCTTTCTTGCCTAGTCCAGCTGCCACCACTCTTGAGCACCACTGACATCCTGTGGCTGTCCTGCTTTTGCTATCCTCTGCTCAGGTGAGAGGGCACAAACCTCTGTGCCCAGGCAGGGGAGGTCAGGATATCCCTGTTCATCCCAGGGCCCCAGGTTCTGCTCAGGGCTCACCTCTGGTCCAGGAGGCGTTGAGAGATCTTCCCTTCCTTTGTTGTGTTCCATCCTCCCACTAGTTCTGACCTAACTCCCAAAGCTCACTAAAAGTTCTACTATGAAAATTGGGGGACAGAGGATCAGTCACCACCTCTTGACCTGATCTCTGCTTTTCAGCATCTCTCTGTTGGGGAAACCCCCCCATAGCTCCATCATGTCTATGGCAACAGGGAAAAACCTTCAGTCCATCCCTAAGAAGGTAAGCAAAGGGGACCCTGTGAGCCTGAGCCTCTCATGGAGAAACTGGAGTGTGTAGAGAGGGGGCTGGGGAAAAGGAAAGGGCCTAAGCTGGAAGAGATCTCTGGACAGACAAGGAAGGAGGATTCTGTCAGAACTGGAAAGCCAGCACTTGGTTCCTAATCTTCCCCTAGAGCAGTGGTTCTCAATCTGTGGGTTTGCTACCCACAGGAAATGTATTACAGGGCTGCGGCATTAGAAAGGTTGAGAACCACTGCCCTAGAACAAAGAGGAGGTGTTGGAGGCTGGGTGCAGTGGCTTACTCCTGTACTCCCAGCATTCTGGAAGGCCAGAAGTGGGGGATCCCTTGAGCTCAGGAGTTCAAGACTAGCCTGAGCAAGAGCAAGATCCTGTCTCTACTAAAAATAGAAAAATTAGCCAGGAGTTGTGTGGGCACCTGTAGTCTTGGCTACTCAGGAGGCTGAGTTGGGTAGCTTAAACCCAGGAGTTTGAGGTTGCTGTGAGCTAGGCTGACAGCAGAGTGAAACTTTGTCTCAAATAAAAAGAAAAAGAGGAGATGGTGGGGAGTGTTAGAAAGATCCTCACTCCCTACCTGACTCGAGCCTATTTACTAAGAACCTATTGAATGCATGAACAGGCTAGGGATGGTGACTGGCCTCCCTTCTCCCGCAGACTCAGCACTATTTCCTGCTCTGCTTCTTGCTCAAGTTCAGCCTCACCATCAGCTCCTGCCTCATCTGCTTTGGCTTTACACTGCAGAGCTTCTGCAACAGCTCCCGAGCCAGCAACCTCACCAGCTGCTCCTCCATCATGCTGCGCAGGTGGGGCCAGTGACCAGGGATCCGCCCTCCTCTCCCCAACCCACTTCCCAGAGGTCCCAGAGGGGCTGAACCTACACCTTGCTTTGGTAGCGATGATGACAGGGCTCCAGCCTGGTTTGGGGACTTTGCCAATGGGCTCCTGTTGGCTCAGAAACTCACCACTGCCCTGATTGTCCTGCACACTGGTAAGGGGCTCTGAGAGCTGATGAGGGTAGGGGGGACCTCATGGGCAGGGGAGGCCTTGGACCAGTGATACTTACATCCCCATCACCCACTTTCCCCAGTCTTCATTTCCATCACCCACGTGCATCGCACCAAGCCCCTGTGGAGAAAGAGCCCCTTGACCAACCTCTGGTGGGCTGTGACGGTGCCTGTGGTGTGAGTATCATTCAGTGGGGGTGGGGGCTTGGGGCTGGGAGAGGGGTGAGGGCTAGGATAGCAGAGTGTGATAGGGGCCAGAGGTTTGACTGTGCCCTCTTTGAGCTACCATGGTACCGAGGGAAGCAGGGAAAGACAACTTGGGGCTGCCACCTCCTCCTGCAGGCTACTGGGTCAGGTGGTTCAGACAGCCGTGGACCTGCAGCTATGGACACACAGGGACAGTCGTATCCACTTTGGCCTGGAGGATGTGCCTCTGGTGACCTGGCTCCTGGGATGCCTGTCCCTGGTCCTTGTGGTGGTCACTAATGAGATCGTAAAGCTGCATGAGATTCGGTGAGTTGACAGCAGAGTGCCTCCCTCTGTGCTCACTGTGTTTCTGAAACCTGTCACCCCTTGTTGGCATTCTCCTGCTGCTCTGGCCCCTGGTCTAAGAGTCTTTGCCAACCTGTACTTTCATCTCCTGCCCCACCAGGGTCCGCGTCCGATACCAGAAGCGCCAGAAGCTGCAGTTTGAAACCAAGTTGGGCATGAACTCTCCCTTCTGAGCCACTAGCCACAGTGACCATAGTTACCCTGGTCCCTGAGGCTAAAGCTAGACCTGTTTCTGAGTCTGGACAGTTGGTATCATGAATGTTTCTGGGTTTGCTCTCGGGCCCCGTGGCACTGGAAGCCCAGCCTGGTGTCAGACACACTGTCTTCCTGACCTCTGGCTCACTGTGGAGGAACCGAGCAGGGCCTCTGCCAGCCCTGGCTCTCCCCTGGGCCTCTCCAGGGGCATTCTTGAATGTATGACCTCAGGCGCATAAGTAGAGGGGACATCAACCCCCTTACTTGTGGGCTGTCCCCTTCAGGGTCCCCTAACCCAGTGTGCCCTCTCTTCTTGGATCTATGGACATGGCCTTAAACCAAACTTCTTTTGGAAGTGAACAGCAGAGGCCATGGGAGATGTGAACTCAAGGCCAGCGGCTGTGGGCAGGGGTGGTGGTGTCATATCCTGGAGGCAGGGGCTTGAAGGTGGCATCCCACACCTGTACCTGAAGATGGAGCACAGGGCTCCCCCACTCATCCTGGAGCTTCTCCCTGTGCCTGGCTCAAGCTGGCATGAGTCAGTCTTGAGTAATCTGGCCCAGGTCTCCTTAGCCTCTGCCCCAGTTCTCCTATGAGAAGTTTCTACTGGTGTATATTTTCTATTGGAAATGAGCCTTTTAGGAGTGACTATAGACTGATTTGTATTAAAACTTGTAAATGGCTTAAGAAAAACCTGTGGCTGGTCCATGAGGCAGCCACTAATGGGTCTACCCACTTGAAGCTGTGGCTGACAAGGGGAGCATTCCAGGTGAGGAGGAGAGGGCCCAGGGCCTCATCCTTCCACCATGTGGGTGGATGTCCCTTAGGTGGACCCTCCCACCCAGGTTGTTGTTACTCACGCAAACACAGCAGAGTCATGTGGAATGACACTTTCATTGGTGTTAGTTGGAGGAAGAGGTTAATGGTTATAGAGCTGGTGCCTGGGCCAAACAGATCAGGCTTCTAGCTCTGAGGTGGGCAGTTGGGCACTCCTGCTGTGGTCTGAAGCCCCTCCCCCACTGTGCCCTTTTAGGCAGTTGATAGAATAAATTCCATTTAAAATATATGCATTTCTCTCTGCTTAAAAAATAACATTTACAATTGAAAAAGTTTGGACTTTTGGGATCCATTAATCCTACTGCCTCCTCTGCCTCACAGGGAGGGAAGGCAGGGGTAGGAGCTGGCCTAGGTACGGCCACTGCCGCAGAGCGTGTGCCCCTGGCACCTATTTACAGGTCCTATGTACACCTGCAGGGAGGGGGCCCAGCCAGACACTGCCTTTTCTGGCCTCTTAGCTCAGGACAGCACAGTGGGTAGTGAGAGGCATTCCCTTGGCACAGGGACTTGCGGGTTGGGGCACAGGGAAACCACCCCAGAAACCCTATCAGCCCTCCTCCTGGAGGAGAAAGCCCTTACTGGGGTCCCTGTCCAGGAGGTAGGACTGTCTGTCAGATCACATACTGTGGGGGGTTGGGGAGGGGCCTTTGCTCAGATGCAGCAGAGTCCCCTCAGCCCCTGGTACAGGGGCTGCCCCACAAGAGTTGTAGTGCTGACAACCATTGTCTTGGAGCACAGGAAGGGGTCCTGCTAGGAAGGAGGCTCCAGCCTGACCAGCTGCTTGCCTGTCCCTAGGAGGCATGGGCTGCTTCTGTTCTAGAGCAAGGGCAGCGGGCACTGCCAAAGGGCTTCAGGTACATTCAGCTCAGTCCAGCATGGCATCCAGCTGGTCAGCCAGGGCGTCGAACATGGTGCTGATGTCATCCAGGATGTGCTTGGTGCAGGTGCTGGGAATGCTGCAGTTGGGGAAAAACCCAGTTAGATCAGCCTGGGGCCTGTACTGCACTGGCTCAGGGGAGGGGAGCTGTCACCAAGCCCCTGTGCTGGTGCCAAGTAATTTGTGTGCACCTTCTCTTGCTTTCACCACCTCTCAGGGAGTTACTGTCCCTTCCTTACAGATGAGCTCACGTGCTTTTTTTTTTTGCAATTTTTGCCCAGGGCCTGGTTTGAACCTGCCACCTCTGGTATATGGAGCCAGCACCCTACTCCCTTGAGCCACAGGTGCCGCCTGAGCTCACATGCCTTTAAACGGCAGTTACCAGAATTCCCTGAAGGTCAAAATTGGGTGACTTGTGCATCTGGGGTCCTCCCTTCCCATTAGTGGCCTCCCCAGCCCAAGGCTGTGCCTATAGTGTTTCCTCCAACATCCCCAGGAACCTTGCCAGCTGCTCCTTTCAGCTTGCTCCCCCAGCCTCCCCCCCCACCCCACCCCCGTCCCAGTTCCCTACCCCTCTCGCTCCTCAGCACTGATGCTCTTCTCCGCGGCTCTCAGTGCAGCTGCCAGGGATGAGCTGGTCTGCTCCAGTCTCTGCTGGGCCCGGCCTGGGCCCATGGCCCCAGTGCTCTCAGGCCTTGGAGGAGGCACCGGGCGGGGGCCAAGCCGGGGAGCCAATTTAGGGCCAGAAAATGCCAGCTGGGTGCAGGCCACAGACACAGGCTTGGGGGCTGTTCCTGCAGAGACAAAAAGGTCAGCTTGGGATTCTGCTGTTCTCAACCTAACCCTGCAAATGGTATCCTCTCCCTGCAGGCCTTGGCCCTCACCTGTGCCAGGCACCTTGATTAGGGCAGCAGGGGCAGCTGGGGGCTCCATCTCTCCATTCTGACAACTGCCTGCTGAATTTTCCAGACCCGACCCAGGGCAGGGGGCTGCCAGGGGCATAGGGGGCTGCACTGTGGCACTGGGAGGATGGGGGCCCAGAGCTCCTTGAGAGGCAAGGCTGCTGGGCTTATTCTGGGGAGGGCTGGGAGAAGCAGAAGAGGACTCAGTAGGAGCCTGGGAGGCCAACGGGGCAGAGAGGCCAGGTGTGGCACTGGCCACTCCAAAGGCCAGCAGTGCCGTCTGCAGCGGCTCTCTCTCCCGGCACTTGGGCCTGCGCTTGACAGTGTCTGACTCTGTGAGGTTGAAATCGAGGCCAGGGGGCACGGATGTCTCCCGGGGTGGGGGCCCAGCTGGTTTTGGCCTCTGTTTGATGGTCAGGTTCCCCTCCTCTGCAAATGGCAGCCCTTCCCCTGAGCTGCCCCGAGATGGGGGTGTCCC
The DNA here is from genome assembly GCA_963573935.1 of Arctocebus calabarensis. NCBI lineage: Eukaryota > Metazoa > Chordata > Mammalia > Primates > Lorisidae > Arctocebus > Arctocebus calabarensis. The sequence continues at coordinate 46,205 of CAUYON010149278.1, forward strand.
CTCAGGGCCTGGTTCCTCATCCTCCTCTGTGTCTGACACAGGGCCAGTGGGGGCAGGTGGGCCAGGGGGCTCGGAGGGGCCAGTTGGTTCACTCAGTGTTCGCCTCCGGGGCCCTGTGGCCCCCTCCTTGGGTCCTTGGCTTCCATCAAGTGGAGGTGGCTCTGGGGTGGGTCCAGAGACAGAGCTGAGGCGCTTAGGGGGTGGGGGTGGGGGGCCTTTGCGTCGGGCCCGGAGGGCAAAGGACTGGCTGCGGGGAGCCCCTCGAGTTGGGGTTGGGCTGTGACTGGTCCGGGGCAGGGCGCTGCGTCCTGGTCTCCGGGTAAGGGTAGCATAACTGCCCAAGGTGCTGCCTACTGGTCCTTCAGCCTCTCCCTCAGCTTCCCCTTCGGTGGGGCCTGAGCGGCTCAGGCTATGGGACCGGCGTTTGGGCCGAGGAGGGTCCGGAGGGGTGGCAGGGGGGCCGGCCAAGTAGGAGAAGGCCCGGGGTACACCAGGAGGTGGCCCTGGGGCCAGGCTGGGGGGTGAGCCCTGGGGGTACATAAAAACATACGGGGGTCCTTGGCCTGGAAGTGGGGAACAAAGCTTGGGGGGCCGTTCTGTGCCCTCTGGAAGGTTCCTCTCCTGTGGGGTGCTGGGGTCTCCACCACTGGGCTGGGGAGCAGGCTGTTCCTGTGAGTGACCAGACCCCCGTGAGCGTGCCCCAATGCTCTCCTGGCTGGGGGAGCGGGCAGGGGGCAGTGATAGTGGCTCAGGGCCACCCCCTGCCATGGCTGCTTGCAGCTCTGAGCTCAGCTCACTGCCCTGAAAAGTGAGGAGTCGGGGGCCAGCTGCAACCGGAGCCTCCCCATTCTCCAGCCCCTCAATGGCCATCAGCTCTGGATCCATGGCTAGCCGGCTTCCGCCTTCACCTAGGGCCTCCCCCTGCAGCAAGCCACGCCGAAGCTCTGCCAGCCGCTTCACCCCCAGCATGAGCTTCTTCTGATGCCCTGAGAGGTGGATGGAAGCAGCAAGGTTAGGTGGGCCTGGGAAGCATCACACCAGTCACCACTTGATCCCATTCTCTCTTCTTTTGGAGCACCCCAAAGGCACGTGACGCCCAGCCAGAAGACCTCCAAACAGCCTCACCGAGCTTGTTGACACCGATCTCCTGCAGCTCCTCCCAGGTGAGGTCGGCTACTAGCTCCATGGAGTCATAGCCGCTACTCACCAGCTGTTTGTGATACTGCGGCAGCCCCAGTGCACACAGCCACTCCAGCAAGTCCGCCTGGAAGAGCGCCAGGGTGAGAACTGGCTCCCTGCCAGCCTCTGCCCCCAGGCCAGAAAGGAAAAGGCACCACACAGCTGCAGCTGAGGGCTAGAGCCCATACCCAACACCCGCTACCCACTCACTGGGATGTAGCTGGGCAGCCAGTCGGCAATGCTGAGCTGAGCAATCTCCGAGGCAATCTTCTTCCTGTGCCCAGGCTTGGTCACCCCAATGGCTGTCAGGTCCTGCCACACAGAGCCTGGCCATCAGGGCCTCTCCTCTCCTCCTGCTGAGCACTCCCCCCTTCACCGGTGTGGCACCTACCTCTGGTGTCATGCGACTGATGGTTGGCACATCATAGCCAGCCTGCAGAAAGTGGGTAGTGTAGCCCTCCAGCTGGAACTCGCTCAGCCAGTTATGAATGGCCTGCGCATCCTGGAGGGAGGAAAGCAGGCAGGATGAGAAGGAGCTGAGCCAAAGCCCCCGCCTCCCCCAGGGACTTAAGTCCACACTAAGGCCCTCTTGTCTTCCCCGAGGCCCACAGTGCACTTCCCAATGGAGGTCACACCTTCCCCTCCAGTAGCTGTTCTGGCCTCACATCCTGGGTGAAGATCTGCTCCCCAGAACGGTAGTTGGCCAGAGGGCGGTGGCTCAGGTTGTCTTCAAGGAGAGAGAGAAAAAGAATCAGGTAGGAGGAAGGGGTGCCAAGCCCTCAGCCTCCCCACTTGGACCTCTCCTGGCCAGCCCAGGTCCCAGTTACCCTTCCTACCTGCCAGGGATGGCGGCTGTAGTCCTGAGAGTGTCTGGTCCTCTCCAGCTGAGGGTAGTGGCTGGGAAGAGGGAAGGAGGCAACTCAGAGTTTAGGGAACTGGCAGTGTGGGGGGGAGGTGAGCCCTGCCCTGAACCATGCCCCCCCGTTCCTACCTGGGCATTCTCAATCAGGAGGCCAGTACTATGGCCGTTGGTGCCCTCAGAACTCTGCCCACTGCCGGCGCTACGGATGCTGCCCACACTGCCCTCGCTGCCCACACTATTCCTGTCACCTGCTACAGGGGGCAGAAGCAAAGGGGTCAGAGCCCCAAGTGGCACTGCCAACAGCTGACTGGCAGCTTACCCAAGCCTGACACCCACACCAGAGCCCAGTGCTGCCCTCTGGGAGGATGTACCTGGGCTGTCTGGGCTGAGGCCCATCCGAGGGAGCTGGCCATAGGTAAGAGGGTGCAGGGGGTCTTCGGCAGGAGGCTGCGGTGTCCGGGAGAAGCCTGGACGCAGTGGGGTGGGCACAGAGGGGAGGCGGGGCATGGAGATGCCCACTCGCTTGCTGACCACCTCAACGATGCCTGGGGGAAAGTAGCCCACACGGTCCGTGCCCCTTTGACTCTCATGGATGTGGCCCTTCCAGCGACCATCAGGGTGCTGCTCAAGCACCTGCAGCAGGTAGGGGAGGGGATGGTCACTCCCAGCACCAAGCAAGTGGCAAGTGGCTGTCTTTGAAGCTATAGTCCAGCAACCCTGGGCCAGCTCTCCAGTGCCACCAAGGAGCTGGTCTCTGATGCCCAATCAGCCCAAGTTCTGCCCCTGCTGCTAGTCCCCAGTACAGTCCCTAGCATGCCTCCAGGGACATAAACACAGGACCTGGAGGCAGCCTGTTGTCAAATCCCAGCTCTACTATTTGCCATCCATGTGACCTTAGGCAAGTCAGTTTGATTTCTATAATTTCAGTTTAATTTCTCAATTTTGTTATCTCTTATCTCTAAAAAAGAAATGGCAATAACAACCTGGATTTGGAAAGAATTAAATCAGAGTGCATACGATAATCCTAGCCCAGAGCATGGTAACAGAGCAGTAGGTACCTAAATAAGTAACAATAATGGTTTGTACTGGCAAAGGAAAGCCTGCATGGGGTCCCTCACCGTGATGACATCCCCTGCCCGGACATTGAGAGCAGTGGGATCATGGAGGTTCCAGAAATCCTTGAGCGCTCGCACCTTCAGGATCCCTGAGGCCTCTAAGAGAAGGGTGGGCAGGTGTCATCTAAGGGTCCTCTACCCAAACCTCTCCCAGAGACGTCTGTTCCCCTCCACATCTTTGGTACCTATTGGAGTGGCTCAGGGATCCTGGGTGGAGTATCCTTCCCTGTACTCACCCCGTAGTAGCTGTTTGATTTCCCGGCTGGCCTGGGAGGTGGTGAACTGATTGACGATGTCCAGTGCTGTCTGGTTGTACGTGTTCCGGATGTTCACATCCACACCTCCCTGGGTGCACAGTGTCACCTAAGCATGCACTAAGCACTTGGCCTGTCATTTCTCCACTACCCAGGAGGGTGAGTATTATTGTCATTTGCCAATTTAAAAAATAAGAAAATGGAAGCCCAAGGACTAGGTCAAGGATGAGCTCTAGGTCCTTCAGCTAATTAAAGGCAGATAAGGAGTTGGAACCAGGCTGGTCTGCTCCTAAGCCACTTGGCCTTGGCACCATCTCAAAGGAATTCAGGCCCATTTTCTGGACACCCATACAAAACCGTATGAGTGGCTCAGTGCCTGTGGCTCAACGGGCTAAGGCACCAGCCATGTACACCTGAGCTGGTGGGTTCAAATCCAGCCCAGGTCTGGCAAACAACGATGACGGCTGCAATCAAAAAATGGCCGGGCATTGTGGTGGGCGCCTGTAGTCCCAGCTACTTGGGAGGCAAAGACAGAAGACTCGCTTGAGCCCAAGAATTGGAGGTTGCTGTGAGCTGTGATGCCACAGCACTCTATCCAGGGTGACAGCTTGAGGCTCTGTCTCGGAAAAAAAAAAACAAACAAAAAAAACTGTACAAGTGGTAGAGACCTCCCTCCTCAGCTGGTTTGAACACACAGTAGACGCTCTATATACACCTATGAGGTGATCAGGTGCTCATACCCACCTCCAGGAGCAGCCGCACCACCTCAGTCTTGCCATACAGCGCGGCCTCGTGGAGCGCTGTGCCTGTCTTGGTCTGGCGGTTGATCTCAATTCCAGCTCTCAAGAGCTGCCTGTGGTAGGAGATGGGGTCATGGGGGCTGGAGGCAGGATGGGAAGCCACCTGCTGGTAGTTAGGGGGTTGGGAGACCAAAAGCAAAGGCAGTAGGAGAGGGCACCAAAGGGCACTGATGGTCCCTCAGAAGGGGTTGAGGAAGTAGGGAAACTCTAGTGGTACCTGATGACTTCTCTGTGGCCATTCTTGGCAGCCAAGTGCAGGGGCGTGGTGTAGTTAGGGTCACAAGGGTCCTTGGCCTCACCCTCCAGCAGTGCCACACATAAGTGGCTATTCAGTAGCAGCTGGGCCACCTGCAGTACCCAGCACCTATTAGAGCCACCTCCTGAGACTCCACAGATGTCCAGGACCCAGCACCCTGAGGGCTGTAGGCCTCACCTTGAGCCGCCCAAATTCACAGGCCAGGTCCAGAGGCGTCTTCTTGGCCTTGTTAACCAGGCATGGGTTGGACTGATGCTGGAGGAGCATTTCTGACTGGGGTGGGGGGAGCTAAGTGAGGCCCTGGTCTGGCTGGCACCCACCCCCAGTCCCCAGGGACAGGCTCACATACCACCTCATAGTGTCCATACTGCGCAGCCAGGTGCAGAGGAATCTGCCCATCCAGTGATGCTGCATTGACGGCTGCAGAGGCCCGCAGCAATAGTCGCACAGGCTCCAGCCGGCCCTGCCAGGCTGCGTAATGCAGTGGGCGCATGCCTGGAAGAGGAAGGGCTTTCTTTTTTTTTTCTTCTCTTTTTTTTTTTAAGAGATAGTCTCACTTTGTCGCCCTCAGTAGAGTGCATGGCATCACACAGCTCACAGCAACCTCCAACTCTTGGGCTTAGGCGATTCTCCTGCCTCAGCCTCCCGAGTAGCTGGGACTACAAGCGCCAGCCACAATGCCCAGCTATTTTTTGTTGCAGTTTGGCCGGGGCCCAGTTTGAACCCACCACCCTTGGTATATGGGGCTGGCGCCCTGCCCACTGAGCCACAGGCACCACCCTGAGGAAGGGCTTTCTGAGGGAAGTCCTGGGATAGCAGTGAAGAGGGGTTGAGCAGAGCACAGAGCCACTACAGCTAGGAGTGCAGATACCCCAAGGGGCTGTGACTCCGGCCTCACCTGGGTGTGGTCAGCAAAAGGCCCAGCTATACAGGGCTGAAGCCAGGGTCCCACTGTGCCCACCATGAATGATCTGGTGACCAGGACAATGATCTAACCTGAGTCTTGACCTCTGCTTCTGAATAATGGGACATCAGCACTCCCTCATCCCAGAAGACTGTGAATATTAAAGAGGGAAAAGCAACGTGCAAGCCCAGAGAAGCTGCACAGACATCTAGCTGCACCTCTACCTTCTAACAGGAGTGAGCTCTGATCATAGGGTCTGGGCAGGGTCTCTACCTGCCCAGGCAGCGGCTCACTGAAGTCTCACCATTGCTGTCCTTGATGTCAACGGTGGCCTGAGCCTCTAGCAGCAAGGCTATGAGCTCCAGGCTGCCCCCCAAGGCAGCATGGTGGAGAGCGGAGAATCTGGTATGGGGGACACAAAGTAGGGGGTTATCAGTGAGCAGTCCCCTACCTCCAAACCCTGGTCTTCCACGCCCAAACCCATCCTGGGGGCTGGCAGGGATGGGTTACTTGCCCCCCTCCCCACTACCGCCAACCCTGCTGTGGGAGCGCAGCAGCCCGGCTGCAGCATGAAAGGGCTCAGTGTCTAGGCTGAGAGGCCTGTTTGTCTGGCCTCCCCCTCAGCCAGCCCAGGGGAGGGGGCTGTGGGAGCAAGAGCCTGAGGACTTCTACCCTCCAGGGAGAAAAGGGGCCCAGCAGGAATCTGACCCAAGCAGGCTCTACTCAGGGTAACTCCACAGGCAGGAAGGTGGGCAGGACCCCCTCCGGCTGACCCTACCCAGGCAGGACCCAGAGCTCTCTGCAAATATACTTCAGGGCCAGGACTGAGAGAAGGGGCTCTGGGCCTCAGGCCATTTCCCTTTGGGTCCTCCTCAGGGCTCTACTCACCCATCGGCGTCCTGGTAATTGACGTTGAGCCTCTTTGTGGAGCCCAGCAGCTCTGGAGGTCAGGGCAGGAGGTAACAGGCACATTAGGTGATCTCTCCTCACCCAATGTTCCCTCCCCTCACCTCTCAAAGCCCGCTGACCTCTTGATGTGCAGGAAAACACCTGCCCCATGGCCTTTAACTGGTCCTGTCCCTGTGACTCCCTACCCTGGCCCAGTGACCCGTCAGCTTGAGGGCAGGCAGCTGCTGCGGCAGTAGCCTAGCTTCCCAGCCCTGCTTGTTTATAGAGCCACAGGGGGCGGGAGAGGGTATTGGCATGATGTACCCTCAAAGGACAGACCCACGGAGCACATGGTTAGCATTCCTGCCTGACTGTGCCAGGCAGCAAGTCAGTTATCCTACTGGTACTAAGGAGGTCAAAAGAAAGGAAAGGGCACTAGGTGTTCAAGAGAAGGACTTATGCTGGCTTAAGAGCCACAGCGCCAGCCCTGAGGCATCCCTGAGTGGAGTATGGTGGGGAAGGTGGCATCAGAAAGACTTGTACCTCACCCCGGCTCTGCTAGGTGTCAGCAGTGTGGCCTTGGGTGAGTCATTTAACTTTTCAGGCTTAGTAATCCTAGCACTCTGGGAGGCCAAGGTGGGTGGATTGCCTGAGCTCATGGTTTGAGACCAGCCTGAGCAAGAGCAAGACTCTGTCTCTAAAAAATAGCCATTGTAGTGGGCACCTGTAGTCCCAGCTACTCAGGAGGCTGAGACAAGACAATCGCTTAAACCCAAGAGTTTGAGGTTGCTGTGAGCTATGACGCCATGGCACTCTACCAAGGGTGACAAAGTGAGACTATCTTAAAAAAACAAACAAAAAAATTAACTTTTCAGGTTTAGTGTCCTCATCTGGAAAATGGGTTGATGACAGAACTTGCCCACAGAGGCTATGAGTATCGTCCTCAACCTTGTCAGCATACAAAGATGGGAGCTGTCACACCTAGCCCTCCTTATGTGCTGGCCAGTACTGTCATGGTGTTATCCTTTCAGCAAAAGATGGTGCATTTTCCCCACTGTCCCCCTGGATCTCAGTGGGTTATTGGCCTGCCTGAGGAATAACTGCTAACTACACCCATAGGCTGTTGGCTGAGCTGTCCATGCTTTGGGCAGGGGCTTTCCACTGGCTGGTGACATCCCTCTTGGGCAGGGTTTATGCAGGTGAGCTCCCTGCATGAGCTAGGGCACTGGTGGGGTGGTCCTTGAAGCCATGGGGTGGGAAAGAGAAGGACTGTCACAGCAGTTCCTGCTTCCCACTGGAACCCACCCCTGCTGGGAAGGAGGAGGCCAGGCTCAACCCAGGCCAGGCACAGTGCCAAGCATGCTGGTCCAGGCCTGCCCCCCGGCTCTGGTGGGCCCCTGAATATCCCAGTAGCCTGGGCAAGACAGGGCCTCATTCCAGCAGGGAGGGACCAAACCCACAATGCGGAGCATGTGATGAGGAGGAGAGGACAGCTACACTTAAGAGCTGAACTGAAGGACGCTACACCAAAAATGCAAATACAGAGCTAAGGAGGGACAGATAAGCTGATGGTGTTGAAGCCACTGGGAAGAAACACAAAACTCCCAGTTTCTCTCTAGCCCCCTTGGGAAGTCCTTGTCACACAGAACCATTAGGGGCAGTTGAAAGCATAGGGGCTCTAGAAGCATGGTTCAGATGCTCACTCTGCCTTTCTGGCTGTGTGACTTTGGCCAGTCATGGTACCTCTCTTAAGCCCAAAAGATAAGGTCAGCAGGGGTGAAGACTCAGAAAGTCCTTCATCCTGCCCACCCTTCCACCAGCCTGGACAGTTTAGAATCAGGCAGCTGGTGGCGGGATGTAGCCCCTGTAGGAAAGGACAGGAACAGGCACAGGCTTGGGCGGCTCCGTTGTTTCCAGAACAATGGCCGGAAAGGCGGTAGGGGAGAAGTTCAGAATGACTGGGCTGGGGACCTTGGCAAGAGGGTGGAGGGTCCTGGTTCCTGGTGGTGGTTCCAGGCACTTCCACTAAGGCACAACCTTCTTCCTGGGCCTGGTTCTGGGGGTGGAAGGGTTGCTCTTGATTCAGGCTCTCATGTAGAGGATGTGAGCTCAGCCAGCCCCTCAGCCCACTCTACTTCCTCCAGCCAAAGAAGGAGACTGCTTGGGAAAGGGAGTGGGGGAGAGAGAGGGGCCAGGGAAATGACACCCCTTTCTCCTACCACCTGCTCCCCAGAAAGGACCTGCGAGGGAACAGGGAATGCTATCAGACACCAAATGGAGTAGGCTATTGGAGTACCTGTCTCCCTTGTGCTCTCTCTTTGGATAGCCAGAAGCTCCAGCTCCTTTTTCTCAGAAGGAAAAAGGGGAGTCCTCATACCTCCCTTCTGCCAGTTTCCTTTACCTCTCTGTGGTATGGAGAAGGAGTTCCCAGCCCTGCTTCTGCATAGAATCACCTGGAGAATTTTCTATTTTGCAAGAGTCCTAGGCCCTCTGTGATGAGTCTAATTTGGGGGGAATCCAGGGAATCTGAACTTTTATTTATTTTTATTTATTTTTTTTTTTGTAGAGACAGAGTCTTACTTTATCGCCCAGGGTAGAGTGCCTTGGTGTCACACTGCTCACAGCAACCTCCAGCTCTTGGGCTTAGGCGATCCTCTTGCCTCAGCCTCCCTAGTAGCTGGGACTACAGGCGCCCGCCACAGCGCCCGGCTATTTTTTTTGTTTGTTTTGCAGTTCGGCCGAGGCCGGGCTTAGAACCCGCCACCTTCGGTATATGGGGCTGGCGCCCTACTCGCTGAGCCACAGGAGCTTCCCCGGGAATCTGAACTTTTAGAATAACTCCTAGGTGAGTGCAGCAGTGAGCATCTGTAGTCCCAATTTCTTGGAAGGCTGAAGTGGAAGGATCACTTGAGCCCAGGAGTTCAAGACTAGCCTGGGCAACACAGCAAGACGGTGTCTCTTAAAGAAAAAAAAAAAGGAGCAATTTGGGTAGTACTTTGGGTAATCCCTAGGTAATCTGGGGGGCAGCCAAGTGTGCAGCACAGGGCAGAGCCATTGTGTGCCTCTGATCTGCCACTCAATGGCCATGTGACCTTTGGCAAGTCAGTAACCCTCTCTGATCATCACTTTCCTTATCTGTAGAACAGATAGAGAAATACCTATGTAACAGGGAAGTGAGGAGATAATATTTCATAAACTGTAAGGTTTGCAAATGCCACCTTGTGATGTTTTTTTTTTTAATTGAGATAGAGTCTCACTTTGTTGCCCTGGATAGAGTGCTGTAGCATCATAGCTCACAGCAACCTCAAATTCTTGGGCTCAAGTGATTCTCTTGCCTCAGCTTCCCCAGTAACTGGGACTATAGGTGCCCGCCACAATGCCCAGCTATTTTTTTTGTAGTTGTTGTTTAGCAGGCCTAGACCAGGTTTGAACCCATCAGTACCAGAGCATGTGTCCGGCACCCTAACCGCTGAGCTACGGGTGCCCAGCCCACCTTGTGATCTTTTGTTACAAGCTTCTCCAGCTCCTCAGAGGACTAGGAGGAGAGGCATAGTGCCAGGCCCTAGTCACATTGTCTGCAGTTGTACAGGGTGAATTTTCCCCTTTGTGACTGAGGGAAGGGATTTCTCCCATAGACATTTCCTACTGTACAGGGAGCCCAGGAGTCCAGTTGTGAGGTTCCCACCACTAGCCTCCAGGCCCATGCTACCTGCCCTCCTGAATGCCTCACTTTGAGGCCCCAGGGCTGTGAGGCCAGCAGCAGCCTGACCAAGGCCCCACTGGGCAGGGTGCCAAAAACAACACCGAGATGGGGGAGTGGGAGCCTCCCCTGGGACCTTCTTAGTACCTTCCCTGGTGTCCACTTCCTCAGGCCACAGAGACTAACCCCTACAGCTCCATGTCTCCGTGTCCTGGGTCTCCCACCCTGGTGGCAAAAATCTTTCCACATGCCACACCCTTAGGTGCAGGTGGGGAAAAAAGGTCTTTCCCCTGGGGGGCTCCTTCCTATGAACAGGGCCAAAGTGTGTCTTGGGCTAGAGCTTCAGCACTCCAGAGAAGACCCTCCTTCCATCCACAGAATTCCTCCTCCAGCCTCAGTCTGATGGCAGGAACCACTTCCCTGCTCTGCTGGTCTGGGATCTCAAGGAGATAAGATAACCCAGAGGTCTATTCTTGGGGATCTCACCACAGAAGGACCTGAGAGATGGTGCTCAAGTATAGCCACCTAGCAGGGAGTCCCCACAGCCCTGTCAGGACTATAGACCACAGGGTGTGTGGAAACCTCCAGAAAACTAGTTTTGGCCACACACACCCCCCCCATGGAACAAAGATCAGTCAGGGAAATGGGATTTCAGCAAGTAGTTAGATAGTGTGAACTTTTTTTAAAGCAGGACTGTTTTTTACAAGGTATCTTACTGACAACTTGTTAGGTTAAGATGTAAATGCAGAAAAATATTGTGGTTGAATTATGTGTGTGCGCTGCTAGGGGCGAGGATGGTGGTCTATTTGGTCTTTCCACCCATTGCCAGAAACCCTATGGCTACATACAACACACATGCAAAGACACCTGCCTCAAGGGAAGTCCACGAGGGCAGGAATTTTGGTCTATTTTGTTCATTGCTATGCTTAGAACAGCCTGACACAAAATAGGCACTCAGTAAAATGTGAATGAATGTACTTAAACCGTCTCACTCTGCAGGCAAGGAAACTGTAGCTCAGAGAGGTTAAATGAGTTGCCTAAGGACACACAATAAGGGGGACCCAACCACTTCCTTTCTGGCTCTCACACAGGGGCATATTGTCCAGACCAAGACAGTCTTCCCTCCTCAAGTATGCAAATCACAATGACACCCCCATCCCCCAGGTCTCTGTGGCCTGGGCACTTAGAGGAAGGGCCTCTGCCGATGGTCACCCCACCAAGTACTCACTTGTTTTTGCAGCCTTGACCTTAGCCACCAGTTTCTGCACACCAGTTACATCTCCATTCTTGACAGCAAGGATCAGGTCCTGTTCACGACCCATCCTGGCCCCTGGGCCAGGCTCTGGGTTGAGTCCAGAGCAGAGACAGACAAACTGGTCCAAGCTGAGGCGTCAGGGTGCCATGCCTCAGCTCCTGGTGCTTGGGGAGCACGTCTGGTGTCCCAGGCAATGGGCTCCTTGTCAGGTGCTCATGGATATTCCCTCAATGTGCTCCCTGAGCAGCCACCACAAGCAGGAAAGCCAGTCTCTCAGTGGGCGGAGGCTACGTGGAAATCTGGGCAGATCAGCTTGCAGCTTCCGACAGCTCCAGGATGGGCTGGGACCGGGCACGCCAATCTTCCCAGCTTGGCTGGGGAGCACGAATGCCCACCCAGAGAGCAGCCAGCATTCCTTTGGGCCTCAGGCAGCCATGGTAGACAGGTCTCAGGGTTCTGGAAAAGGTGCAGTGCCTCTGTTGAAGGCTGGGCCACAGTCTGCAAGGGTCCCAGAAACAGGATGCAGAAGATGAGCAGGACAGAACTTCAAGGGAGGCCCCAAGCCACCCTGGCTGACCCTGGGAGTCAACGGAGGGGCTGAGCCGCTCAAAGGGGGAAGGAATCAGTCAGGCAGAGGAGTATGTGGAGGGGGTAGGCGGCATTCTGGGAGGGGGAGGCTGAGTCACCAGGGCCTGGGGGCACCTGGCAGCACCTCCACCTGGGGCAGGAGGGGCCCTGGCAGCACGACACACTAGGGCAGGCCAGGCCAGCAGCCTGTTCTCCACAGCCCCAGGCTTCAACACCCACAGACAACTGGCGAGCCAGGAGGTGGGGCCTCGGAGGGCGAGGCGCGGGCTGGCGGGCAGGGGTCACTCCCTGTCAAAGGCACCTGCCCCCACAGTCCTCCTACCCCGACTTTACTAGCTGGATGGCCTACCTCTGTGGCTTTTCATGATTGAGGGCACGGAGCGGGGAGCTTATAGTCCCCCATTTCCGAGGCAGTCTGCTTGCTGGAGAGGGACAGTTTACAACACCTGTTCCTGACCCATCCTCATCCCCTTGCGTGGGGTGGAGGAGCAGCTGGGCAAAGAACAGAGAAAAGAGCTGGGACACTGCTGACAAAAAGGGCTCCCAGGCCCCCCAACCCCGAACCTGAACCCCAGACAAACCCTCTACTTCACTGCAGAAAAGCTTACGTCAGTTTCTCAGTGGCGGCGAATTTGTTGCCAGAGTCTCGTGGCATGAGACCCATACAGGCCTGGGGCCCTGGCGGGGAACCTCTCACTCCCAAAACGTCCCAACCCCAACCCACAGGGCACTCCCCCTTATGGCTCGCGGCCGACACCGGGGAGGGAGCCCCTTGCAGGGCCTGGGGTCGGGCTGACTCTCCCGCCCCCCGGAATGCCCCTACAGCGTCGCGCACCCCCTCAGCCCAGCCTAGCCCAGGCCGACCCGTGAACAAAGCAGCAAGAGGAGCCGGGAAGGCCAAAGCTCTGGAGGTACAGATGCAGAGAAAGGAAAACGGGGGTGCGAGGAGGACGGAGGGAGCGGAGCGATGGAGGCACCCGCCGATCGCTCAAGAAAAGTTAGTTTGTGCCGACCCCCAAAGGGTGCTGATCCCCAGCTCAGGCCCGGGAGTCTCACCTCTCTTGGCCGCCCCGCCGGGGGTCCAGCTGGCCGTGCTCGGTCCCTAGCACTCAAGACGGAGACTCCCACGGCCCCCCACCCCCTTTCTCCTTCTTCTTTCCCAAGGCCGGCTCGGCGCCTCCCGCAGGAAATCCCGCCCCTCCCCCGTTCCTCCCGCCGGATCGGGAGAGGAGGGACTGTCCGGACCGCGCAGTCGGGCTGTCAGTCAACGCCTGAGGCTCCGCCCACACAGCGCCAGGCCCCGCCCCATTCGCAGTCCCGACTGGGGGCAACCTCCGGATCGGCGCATGCGCCCAGGTGAAACCGCGCGTGAGGGCTTAAGAGTTTACCCCTATGGGTCCAGGTTGGGGAGCTAAGGCGACCTGGGGCTGCGGAATCGAGACCTAAAAGCGAGATACCCTGGATGTAACTGGGTGGGAACGAAGACGTGATGTGAAGGGATTTGGCAACCAAGACTCGGGGCCCCCACTCCTTGCCATTCGTTCTTCCCGGGACTCCAGCCGCGATCTCCGTCGTAGGCCAGAGTGGAGGACCGACAGCTGCTGGCCGGAGCAATGGTACCACCTAGCGGACAGTGTCGGAGCGGCTCGCGGTAGCGGCAAAGGGGACCCCAGCCTCGAGGAGGTGCTATCGGAGGGTTGAGGCGGCGCTTCAGCACCGTCGTGGGCCGGACAGCGCCTCCCACCGCCGGCCCTCTACACGCGTCCTCGAAGTCACTCCGAAGGGACTTGACCAAAGACCCTGAAGGAACTCCGAACATCCTGGGACCACTCCTAACAGCCCCTGGGCGGCCTTAAGATTGCAGAGCTGGAATTTGAGAACCCTCTGTTCTCCCTTTTCTGAGCCCCTCTTCTCTCCTTGCCCAACCCTGCAGGTGGAGACTAAGCAGCCCACATTTGACACTCACAGACGTCGATTCTTCAAGTTTTATTAGAGAGGAATCCAGGGGAGGACTGGGTACAGGAGAGGGAGCTCTGCATATGCAGAAATCTGCAAATTAACTCCCAGCCCTCCAGAATCTAGGCACACGTTAGTAGCTGTGCTAGGACCCAGGACAGCTAGGAGGCCAGAGAGCCGGTGGGTGGGTGGGGAAACCTTAGGACCGCGGGACAGATCCGCCGGCACTAGGGCCGCGCGGAATCCGGAGGTGGGCGGGGCTTGGGTGGCGCACGCGCAGCCGCAGACGGCGGCCAGATGGAACCCGAACCCCAGCCGTCTGTACTGGAGCTTCCCGCCGGGCGCGTGCTCAGGTGCGGCACTACCCCGGGGGCAGCGTGGGCCAGGAGAGCCGGGTAGAGAGATGCGGATCCGGGAACGGGCAGGGTGGCCCCGATGCGCGTTGCTGACCCTGTTTCCCCCTCTCCCCTAGCGTCCAAGAGCTCCTAGCTGCCCGCTCGCGGCCCCAGAAGCTGCCTCATCGCTCGCATGGCCCCAAGGACTTCCTCCCCGACGGCTCGGCAGCCCAGGCCGAACAGCTACGCCAGAGCCGGGAAGAGCTCTGGCAGCTGCTGGCCGAGGAGCGCGTCGAGCGCCTGTGAGAGGGGCGGTTCCGGGGGGTTGGGGCGAGTCCGGGCAGACTGGACTGACGGTCTGAGACTGACACCTTCCCACTCCTCGCCAGGGGCAGCTTGGTGGCGGCTGAGTGGAGGCCAGAAGAAGGTTTCGTGGAGTTGAAGTCTCCTGCGGTGAGCGGCGGGACTCAGAGATAGGGGACCTGCTTTCTCTGCCCTCCTATCTCCTTTGTGACTCTGGCTGTGGATCCTACACAGGGTAAATTCTGGCAGACCATGGGCTTCTCAGAGCAGGGCCGGCAACGGCTTTACCCCGAAGAGGCCTTGTATCTGCTGGAGTGTGTGAGTGGGGCCCCAAGAGGGTGGGCAAAGGTTTGGGACAAAGGAACGGAAACAACACGTTTTTATTGTAGAAAAAGCTTTCATAAGTGCGTTTTCAGAGAACTTATAACTGGACTTTTAGGGCTGTAGACAATACCCTGCAGGGAGCAGGGATTCCAGTGCAAATTAGTGATGCTGCCTCACTTTTCTGGTTGGTCATATTCTTGCCTGGATACTCGGAGGTGGAGGGGGGAGATGTCAGAGATGGGAAGTTACCCTATTTGACTGTGGTACTGCAGCAAGGGCTCACAAGCTGAGTTGCTGGCCCCACTTTCAGGGCTCTGTACAGCTCTTCTACCAAGACCTGCCACTGTCTATCCAGGAAGCCTACCAGCTGTTGCTGACCGAGGACACAGTGACTTTCCTGCAGTACCAGGTATCTGCTCCCATCCACCCACAAGAAGAGCCTCCCATCCACTGAGTAAATGAGTATTAACAACTACCTGTCAGGTGCCAGGCACACTGTCATGTGCTGGGGCAACAAGACAGATGAGGACTATGCTTTTACCATACTTACATTGTATTGGTGGCAGTTGGATAATAAGTGAGAAAATGAACTATTGACTTCACAGAGAACCAAGTGCTAAGCAGAAGTAAGGTAGAGGAGGAGTAGTGGTAGAGATTGGGCTGTTGATTCAAGTGAAAGACGGTAGGTGGTTAGCCCAGGTTGGGGATGGGTGAGGTTGCTGTGAGTGAAAAGAAATGGACGAATCTCAGACATATTTTGGAGGAAGAATGGGTAGGACTTTGCCAGTGGATTGGATGTCAAGTTAAAGACAGAGAAGAATCAATGTGTGAGCCAGTGGGTGAACAGTGGTATCAGTTTGGTTTTTCTTTTTTTGAGCCAGAGCCTCAAGCTGTTGCCCTGGGTAGAGTGCTGTGGCATCACAGCTCACAGCAGCCTCCAATTCTGGGGTTTAAGTGATTCTCTAGCCTCAACCTCCCAAGTAGCTGGGACTACAGATGCCCCACCACAACACCCAGCTATTTTTTTTTTTTTTTTTATTGTTGTCATTGTTGTTTGGCAGGCCCGGGCTGGATTCAAACCCACCAGTTATGATGTATGTAGCTGGCGCCTTAACTGCTTGAGCTACAGGTGCCGAGCCAAGTATAATTTTGATTAGGAAGACTGTAGACAGGCAGATTTGGGAAAATGGGACTAGTCAAAAAAGCTCTATTTCAGAAAAGTTAATTTTGAGGTGCTTGTTGGACATCCAATTGAAGATGGCGAGCAGACAATGGGATACCTAAGTCCAGAGTGTAAGGAGAGGTCAAGGCTAAGGACATAAATGTAGGTGTCATGAGCACATGGATGGTATTTATGCTATGGGGATTGTAGGAGTGCTGCCAGAGTGGAGGACTGGGCCTGTCCAACCTGAACAGGTTAGGGGGAACATAAAGGCCAGAAACAAACTAGGCACAGTGGCCAATGCTTGTTGTTCTAGCTACTCAGAGTACCGAGGCAGGAGAATCACTTGAGCACTGGAGTTTGAGACTACAGCGAGCTGTGATTAAGCCACTGCCTTCCAACTTGGGCAACAGAGGGAGACCCCCCATCTCTAGAAAATAATAATAAACAAGGACCAGAAACAGACTGAGGTGTGTCTGGTGATGCAGGAGAGAAACCAAAGTGACACTATTGAAGCCAAGAGAAGGTTGTTCAAGGAAGACATGGTCACCTGTAGTGAAGGCTATTGAGAGATCAAGCAAGATGGGGGAACACCCCTTGATATATCCCTTATGTGGATACAGGGACATAAGGATGAATTTGTGTGCTTCTTTACCAAAGACTCTTCCTGCCTATGTCTGTGGGAATGGGGACATGTCCACCACCTTCACCGCCTTCTGCCATATTTTTGTCCAAATTGTGATCAATAGGTTCATTCTCATCAGCTCTAGTATCAAAATATCCAAATATTCTAAGGCACAGTTTTTTTCCTGGGTTCAGTACTATTCAGCTTTTGGGATTTGTGTTTAAGTTATGAAATAGGTAAATGTGATTTGTGCCCAGTGTAAGATAAATGAGACCAGTGTTCCGAGACTAAGATCTTACTCTGGGGATGGTGCTTCCAGAGAAGCAGTTTCAGTATTTGGAACCTGAAACTATACAGGGGGACAGTGCTTCCAGAGTGTTCTCCAACCAGTCTCAGTATTTAGAACTTGGAACTATACAAGAGGGGCAAGGAAGGGGTGTGAGGAATGGCTTGTGTCTAGAGAAACTGTTTGTTTGTTTGTTTGTTTTTATTTTTTCCATTTGTTTTTCGCAAATTTTGGCTAGGGCTGGGTTTGAACCCTCCACCTTTGGCATATGGGGCCAGTGCCCTACTCCGTTGAGCCACAGGCACCAACCCCTGTTTTTTTTTTTTTTTTTGAGTAAGAGCCTCAAGCTGTCACCCTGGAGAGAGTGCTGTAGCATCACAGCTCACAGCAACCTCCAATTCCTGGGCTCAAGCGAGTCTCTTGCCTACGCCTCCCAAGTAGCTGCAACTATAGGTGCCCGCCACAACACCTGGCCATTTTTTAGTTGCAGCCGTCATTGTTGTTTGGCGGGCCCGGGCTGGATTCAAACCCACCAGTTCAGTTGTACATGGCTGGCGCCTTAGCCTGTTGAGCCACAGGCGCCGAGCCACTATTTGGTATTTTTAAGAGTGGCCATCTGAGTTTCTCTTTCTTTTCTTTTGAGGTCTTCAGCCACCTGAAGAGACTGGGTTACGTGGTTCGACGATTTCAACCAAGGTAATGTCTTCTCCTTTCCCCTCTCACCCATTATAGTCCCGGGACCTGGCTGACTAATCCTGAATAGAAAGTGTCTTTTTCAGGTGGTGCCTGTGGATCAATGAGGAGGGCGCTGGCCCCATATACCGAGGGTAGTGGGTTCAAACCTGGCCCCGGCTGAACTGCAACAACAAAAAAAATAGCCAGGCGTTGTGGCGGGCGCCTGTAGTCCCAGTTACTCAGGAGGATGAGACAAGAGAATCGCCTAAGCCCAGGAGCTGGAGGTTGCTGTGAGCTGTGGGAAGCCATGGCACTCTACCAAGGGTGACAAAGTGAGACTCTGTCTCTAAAAAAAAAAAGAAAGAAAAAGAAAGAAAGAAAGTGGCCTCTTCCTAACTGGAATCATTGGCTGGAGCACAGCCTCCAGAATGTGGACTGGGAGCCTCCACTGGAAGTTCTCTAGAGAGGCATGTTGGGATGAATCCAGGTCATTGCACTTCACCCTGTAGGGACTGAGCACCTACAGCTCACTGGGAGCATTGAGATACAAGACTGGACCAATGCTTGCACTTAGTAGATGTACAGGCAGATTTGTTGAGTTCATGCATGCATAAAAGACTGAGTGAGAAATGTACGGTTGAGTAGGGTTTCACATATTTTACACTAGGTTGGATGGTTTTTTTTTTTGGAGAGATAGAGTCTCACTTTATCACCTTCAGTAGAATGCCGTGGCATCACACAGCTCACAGCAACCTCCAACTCATGGGTTTAGGTGATTCTCTTGCCTCAGCCTCTCAAGTAACTAGGACCACAGGCGTCTGCTACAATGCCCAGCTATTTTTTTGTTGCAGTTCAGCTGGGACCGGGTTTGAACCCACCACCCTTGGTATATGGGGCTGGCGCCCTACTCACTGAGCCACAGGCGCTGCCCTAGGTTGGATGATTTTCCCTTCTCACCCTTAGTAATCCAGCATAGCTAAGAGCCGCTGAGACTTTCAGACATGACGTGGAAACTGGTAGAGCCTTTGCAGTCACACAGTATGTTGTGAAAGCTCTAAAACAGACACAGCATTCGTTCCTGAAAGTGGAAAGTATCCTAAAGAAATAATCATGAGTGTGTGCAGTGGTTTACCTGTGAGAATGATCAGCAATATTTACTGACCACAAACTGGGTGCCAGGCCCTGGCCTGGATGCTGAGGAACAGGAGAGCAATATTGCTGCCCTTACGGATATGAGGGGCTTACAGAAAACACCATACACGGCAAAATCATTATACTTGGAAACAACCTATGATTTCACCAATGAAGGTTTGCTCACACAAATAGAGCTTATCCCTAAGAGAAGCTCTGACTGATGGAACTTCCTGTAATAATGAAATTCTGTGTCTGTGCTGTCCAGTTTATGGGCCTTGAGCAACCATGAAACTGAAATTCTGGCTCGGTGCCTGTGGCTCAACGAGCTAAGGCGCCAGCCACGTACACCTGAGCTGGTGGGTTCAAATCTAGCCCAGGCCCGCCAAACAACAATGACAGCTGCAACCAAAAAATGGCCGGGCGTTGTGGCGGGCGCCTGTAGTCCCAGCTACTTGGGAGGCGGGGGCAGGAGACTTGCTTGAGCCCAGGAATTGGAGGTTGCTGTGAGCTGCAATGCCACTGCGCTCTATCCAGGGTGACAGCTTGAGGCTCTGTCTCAAAAAAACAAAAAAAAAAGAAACTGAAATTCTGATTTTATTTAATTTTAACTAATATAAATTTAACTTCAATAGCTACCTGTGGCTAGTTGCCACTGTATTGAACAGTGCAACCACAGAGCCATACAAAATTCACAGTAGGGAAGGATGCTATAGCGATAAAGGGCTGTGTCCACAGTATATTATTGAGAGGAAAAGAGAAGATCACAAAGCCTTATGTTACTGCAGTGCCATTTTTATCAGGAAAAAAATATGGAAAGGGATTAGTCTGTATGTGTATTTAAGAAACAAAAATGTTACAGTGGTTAGTGGTTATTCAAAGTTTTTCTTCTGTTTTCTTTCTTTCTTTTTTTTTTTTTTTTTGAGACAGAGTGTCACCCAGGCTAAAGTGCCATGGCGTCAGCCTAGCTTACAGCAACTTCAGACTCCTGGGTTCAAATGATCCTCTACTCAGTCTCCCACGTAGCTGGGACTACAGGCACCTGCCACCACACCCAGCTAACTTTTCTATGTTTAGTAGAGACAGGGTGTCACTCTTGCTCAGGCTGGTCTCAAATTCCTGAGCTCATGAGATCTTCTTGTCTCAGCCTTCCAGAGTGCTAGGATTACAGGCATGAGCTACTACATCCAGCCAAGGTTTATATTTTCATCTTTATTTTTCTCTGTTTTCTAAGTTTTCTAGCTCCTTTGGTGTTTCTTGCCAGTAATAATCATTTATTGCTGGCTCTTCAGGAGCCCCAATCCCAGTGAGCCTCTGCTCAAAAGAGCTGTTAGTAAGAACCAGAGGCCTGGGCACATAGCTGGGCCCCTGTGGCTTTCCTATCCTATGAACCCCCCATGCAGGTCTGCCCAGGACCTTGGGTATGCTTTACATCCTGGTGTATTGACTATTCCCTTGGTCCTGTTTCTCACATACCCTGCAGAGCACCAGGCAGAGGAGATGGGTTTGTTGCTTATGCACTGTTCTTACCCCACAGCTCTGTCCTAACCCCTTATGAGAGGCAGCTAAACCTGGATGGCGGCACCCAGGGCTTGAAGCACAGGAATGGGAAGAGGAAGAGGAGGACCTCCAGTTCTCGGTAATACTCCCCATCACAGCTACCCCCCAGGGAGTGCTGGTGTCTGGGACCTTTGAGAATGTACAGGTGTAAGAGCTAGGCTTAGGCAGCTTCTGCACAGCCTCAGGGAGACAGTAGACCTGTCCTTTTCAGTGTGTAGTGGATGCATGCGCCTCAGCAATAAGGAGCAGATGCACTGGTTTTCTTCCCACCTCCCTCAGGTCCATTAATAAGAAGGCCAAGGCCCTGGAGAACTCCCTGCAACCCAAGCGTCTGGCAGCTTCCAATCCACCTCCACACAACCAGAACAGTCAATTCCAGGAATCAAGCCCCAGGAAGGGCCCAGTGAGCCCATTTCAGCTTTTGGGGTCCTTGGAGCAGGGTATGGGGTGCAGCTGGGAGAGCAGAAAAGTAAGTAATGGAGTCCAGGGGGCTCGGAAGCCGCGCTGGAACTTTGAGCAGATCTCCTTCCCCAATATGGCTTCTGATAGCCGCCACACCCTCCTGCTTGCACCAGCCCCAGAGTTGCTCCCAGCCAATGTGGCTGGGCGGGAGATAGATGCTGAGCCCTGGTGCCAGAAGCTGAACCAGCAGAAGGAGAAGCTCTCCTGGCAGGAACAGGAGCAACAGGCAGAAGCCAGGCCCTTCTGGGAGGACGTAAACGCGGACCCTGAAGTGCAGTGCTGCTCCAGCTGGCAGGAATACAAGGAGCTACTGCAGAGGCGACACCTACAGAGGAGCCAGAACCGCCCCTCACACCTGTGGGGCCAGCCTGTCACTCCTTTGCTGGGCCCTGGCCAGGTGGATTCTCCAGGTACCGCCTTACCCTGCCACAGCCCTACTGGCCACTGCAGCTGAGGAGTCATAAGAATTGGAAAGGCACACAGATTGTTCAGGACTGGTTGAGGCTTAAGAAAGGTGTGGGAGGAGGACGCTGTCCCATGGAGTGGAACCCATAAGCACAGTCAGTTCTCGGGGTGGCAGTGGCAAGGTCCATGTGGAAAGATTTAGAGATGATCAATCAGCGTCCTAGGAGAGGTGAGGAAGGCTGAAAACTGCAACTATATCCTTAAAATCATAAAAAGGTACATGTGGATGGCTTTGTCCCCAACTAGCTGTGGTCCCCCTCTTCTCCCAGCTCTGTTAGCTGCAACCATCTTGAGCTAATAGGATAGGGACCCCTACCACATCTTGGAAGTGCCATTTTGGCCAAATAAAAGGAAGGCTAACTCACTTAGTTTTAAGCACAGAGAACTAATAGGGTAAGCATAACCTAAGGTAAATGTATTAACAGATTCAGAATTATTTAAAATCCTCATGGAACTTGGTAGATCTAGCCAACTAGGTTAGGGTTGTCAGAGCACTTAAGTTTTGACCTCCAGATAAACAAGTCATTTTTCAGTATAAATATGTTCCAAATATTGCATGGGACATACATATACTGAAAAATTTGCTAAATTTGGCAATCTTAAACTGGATGGCAGATTCAGAAATGTCAGGGGAATCTGTAGATGGTTGCCTCTTCTTCCCAGCACCTTGTTTTCACTGTCCTTATAGCCATGGTCCTTCAGCATATCTCAGTGCTGCAGACAACACATCTTGCTGATGGGGGTGCCTGGTAAGTTTCTAAGTAGTGCATCTCCACCGTACCTTGGCTGCCAGCAGGAATTGGTGGCTGGGATTTGGCTTCTGAAGTTGGGTGTGAACTAGAGAGTCATTCCAGGGGCCCCAACTCACATGCCTAGCTCTGATGTTTATATGTGTCTGGGGGAGAAGGAGACATGGTAGACGGTGGGTTTATCCCAAGGGTTTGGTGCCCTGTCCCTTGAGTGGGACCTCAGAACCTCAGTTGCCCTGGATGAGGTTGCTTCCTGGAAGTGGTGGAGGAAAAGGAAAATTGGAGGAGAGTTTGGGTCCTAAGTTTTCTCACTCTGTCCTCAGGCTGCTGGAGAAATCTGGGGGCTTGGAAATCAGCTTTGATGTTTACCAGGCTGATGCTGTGGCCACCTTCCGAAAGAATAACCCTGGCAAACCCTATGCCCGGATGTGCATTAGTGGGTACGACATGAGTCAGCATTCCCCACACACATACAGCTGCTGATTTGCTTGTGACCCTGGTGGGTCTTCTCTCCACTGCCTGGCCAATTCCTGAGAGGAAGCTAAGGTCCAGCGAAATTAAGTGACACAGAAGACCACACAGCAAGTTAGCATGATGGAACCCAAGCTTCCCAACCTGAAGCTTCTCATTGCTGCCATTTTGGGGCAGTCCCTCATGTATACCACCTTAGTCCAGCAGAAGGGATAAGGATGGGAGGGGTCTGTAGGCTAAGAGTGGTGAGAACCTGGCTATTCCTAGCCCTGCCCAGTCAAGACTCAAACTGTCTTGGAGAATTCAAAAAGGCTATGTAGTCTGCAGACTGGAGACCCCAGTGGCCCAGAATTCTTGCACTTCCAACTCTTGTAACATCTCCCTTCCTTGGGAGCCTCAGAGGGGCTGGGGTCTTAGAGCTTATGGGTGGGCTATGGCCACGTCTCACTCTAAACCTTATCTCTGCAGATTTGATGAGCCTGTCCCAGACCTCTGCAGCCTTAAGCGGTTATCCTACCAGAGCGGTGATGTCCCTCTGATCTTTGCCCTGGTGGATCACGGTGACATCTCCTTCTACAGCTTCAGGGACTTCACATTGCCCAGGGATGTGGAGCACTGACCACACAGCACTGTGAGGGCTGGAACTTGCTCTGGGGAACCTGGACTGTCAGTTCTTAGGGACCACTTCAGCTGCCTCCTATACCCAGACTCTGATCTGTAACTGTAGGGGCCAGTCTGGGCCTTGGCCCTGGGTGTCTCATACTTGCAAGAAAGTCAAACTGTGCTTCCAGCCTTCCCTAGCCACTGCAGGCAGTGCTTCCAAGCCCCAGGCCTGAGGTTGCTGCCTTGCAGTGACCCCTTTGGAACTCAGGACTTAGAGACCCAGGAGGTGGGACAGAAGAAAGGACTTTGTGCCTTTAACTAGAGGGTGCCTGCTTCGTGCCATAAAGCCAAAGCCATTAAAAATAGATTTCTTTTCTGCTGTGACTGGATACACGGGATCACCTCCCTATCTCTTCATCTCCTTATCGCTGAAACATCCCCCCTGCCCCTCACCCATGCTTTGCCACAGGAACAGGACCTAAAACCTTTCCAGGTTCCTGAAGGGTGCTCCGGTGGGAGACTGGTTCTCTATCGATCCTTCCCTAAACGTAGCTGGGTCAGAGTAGGATGGGCCAAAAGTTCCACGTTAGTGTGGCTTGAACCTCAGACCCTCCAAGGGGCCACCAGTAGCTCTGAGGTGGATCAAGCAGTTCTCACCGCAGGCCTCCACACTCCTTCCGTTCCTGCCTCTTGCCACTCCAACGCCCTCGTTTGCTGGTAGTAAAACTCCGGAAGTTGTTGTCTCTGGGACTTTGGGCCCCTGCCTGCCACTGCAGTGGACACATAAGAGGTGGGGCCCGCCTGGAGGGAAGGCGTCTCACCCACGACACCCCTGTCCCGATCGTGGGACCCGAAACCTGGCCCTGGGTGCCCCTGTCGTTCTCTGGCTGAGCGCTCTCAGGAGGAGCTGGTCCGGCTACTCCCCTCCCTTGGCAGCTGGGGGGAATTGTGGGAGGACGGCTCGCCACTGGAGTCTGGCCCGGGAGGTGGCTCGAGGCGGTCTTGGGTTCCGGGAACTATTTCCGCCTCCGGGAGGCGGCAGGACACTGGGCGCAGCGCGCCGTCCTGCGGCCAGGTGCGCTCAGGTGAGGGCCGGGGCGGGCCAGCAGCGTCTCCTGCATATTCATGAAGATCTCGGGGCCGCCCCCTCACTCCCCAGGGCCGCGGATTGGTCGGGGTGCGGTTCCCACCCCCGAAGGCGCTCTTGCTGCGCCCCCGCCCCGTCGGCGCAGGGCTGTGGGGTGGAGCCAGACCGGGGGGCGGGGCGCTCGAGGATCTGCCGCCGGGCCGGCTCGCCCTTTATGTAAATAGCACGACTCCGCCCCGGGCTCGCAGCGCCGGAGGTGAGCAGGAAGGAGACCGCGGCCCAGCAGCCCGTGGGCCGGCGCGGCGGAACGAACGGGACAGGCGGCGGCGCCGAGGGACGCCGAGGCCTCGGGCGGGGGGGGAGTCCAGGTGAGGCGCGGGCTGTACTCACCTAGCCGGGCCCGCCCCCTTGGGGCGCCCGGCACTCAGGGTTGGGAGGCAGCGAAGGGCAGAGACCCCTGGGCTTCCTGGCTCGGGCGAGGAGGGCTGCGCCCAGGTCTACCCACCGCGTCCTTGCACCGGTTGCTTGGCTCCTCGGAAGAAAGACACCTGTAGAAAGTGCCGCTGGGAACTTCTGTCTACCTGACTCGCCCCTGATTACTGAATTACTGAAACTCCTGGGTTTTGGGTTTGCACAATATTGTTAGCTGTTGGGAGCTGGGGAACAGGTGCCTGGCCAGCTGGGTGCGGAGGACATCGCGGGTGGAGACTGAGGAGTCCCCGGGCCCACGTGCAAAGCGCCTGGCCCGGGAGTCTGGCGACGTGCGTCTCCCCTGACCCTCTCTCCGCGAGCGGCGGCTGGAGCGCGTTACCCTGGCGGCTTAGCCCCTGCCGCTCCTTTGTGCCTCCTAATCCCCGGACGCAGGAAGCCCGCGGGAGGGACTTAGGTCCCAGGCAGCTTTGGACACCTTAAGGAGAATGTGCGGAGACCCAGTCTGTTTTTCACGCTAACGGGTAGGTTTCGCACTGTGGAACTTGGCGAGAAGTGGAAATTTCTGTGTTGAGGAAGAAAGTGCTTCTTGGCTTGCTCTGTCTGGACGATTGGTGGACTCACTGGGCTTTAGCTGTGGGGAGAACTCACTAACCAGGAGAGCTGCTGTGCAGCCTTTTGACGCTCTCTCCAGAGACAGGTGAGCTTGGGGTGAGGAGGGCGGGGCTTAGACGCCGCACCCCTTCCCATAGGAATTCGTATGCCTACTTGGGCCCCAGGGGACCCTCTGCGGGAGTTCGTAACTCAAAGTCCTGTCAGACTGCAGAGACCGGGTAGAGAAGAGGGCCGGGAGAGATCCCAGGTGGGAAGAACAGAGCTGCTAAAGAAGAGCTGTGTCCCAGCCCAGGGAAGTCAAGATCAGAAGTAGCTTTTGAGGAAGACAGTCTGGATTCTTGTTAGCAGAGGCAAGGTGGTGGAGGAGATGGTTCATCATCTTTTTTTTTTTTTGAGACAGAGTCTCACTTTGTTGCCCTCTGTAGAGTGCAGTACTGTCACAGCTCACAGCAACCTCCAGCTCTTGGGCTAGGGTGATTCTCTTGCCTCAGCCTCCCAGAGTTGCTGGGACTACTGGCGCCAGCCACAACGCTGGGCTATTTTTGTTTCAGTTGCCATTGCTGTTCTAGCTGGCCAGGACCAGGTTTAAACCCATCACCTTTGGTATATGGGGCTTGCGCCCTACCCACTGAGCCACAGGCACTACCCAGGGTTCATCTTCTTTATCTTACAGGCAGGGAAGGAATTTGGGTTTAGTTTCCTTTGGTGATCTGCCTAAAGTGCTCACTGGTGGCAGTCAGGACTCAAACCCAGCTCCTGGGGCACTGGCCAGAGCTTGGACCTCTTCGCTGAAGTTAGATGGGGCCATTCTCAGTGGGGTCCCTAGACAGGATTTCCAGAATCTAGGGTCACTTTGCTTCCCTACTCTTTCTTGAGACAATGGAGTATCCCCTTTGGTGGCAGACTAATATAAATTATATTAAAATAATAGTAACACAGCAGCATTAAAAAGAGAAAAAGCCCATAATTCCAGGTGATATTTGTTCATTTAAAAAATAAGAAAAGTGGGGTGGTGCCTGTGGCTCAGTGAGTAGGGCGCTGGCCCCTCATGCAGGAGGTGGCGGGTTCAAAAAAACTGAAAAAAAAAAAATAAGAAAAGTAATAGACCAATTGCAGTGTCACACTTGTAATCCTAGCACTTAAGGAGGTTGAAGTCAGAGGAAAGCCTAGACAACATACTGAGACACTGTCTTGACTAAAAATAGAAAAATTAGGGCATTAGGGCTCTGCTCAGCGGTTAGGGCCCCAGCCACATACACCGTGGCTAGCAGGTTCGAACTGGCCCTGGCCTGCTAAACAACAATGACAACTACAACAAAAAAATAGCTGGGTGTTGTGGCAGGCACCTGTAGTCCCAGCTACTTGGAAGGCTGAGGCAAGAGAATCTTTTAAGTCCAAGAGTTTGAGGTTGCTGTGAGTTGTGACGCCACAGCACTCTACCCAGGGCGAAAACTGTGAGACTCTTGTCTCCAAAAAAAAAAAAAATAGAAAAATTAGATAGATGTGGTGGTGTACACCCATAGTCCCGGCTACTTAGGAGGCTGAGGTAGAAGGATTGCTCGAGTCTAGGAGATTGAGGTTGCTGTGAGCTGTGATGATACCAATACCCCTCAGCCCCGAGTGACAGAATGAGACCCTGTCTCAAAAAAAAAAACAAAGAAAAGAGAGAACAAAAAGAAAAAAATAGGAGCCCATGGTGAGAAAAATGAAACATTTTAGAAAGCATAAAATGAAAGGGAAAGAAATTCTCTATCTTACCTGACAGTTTCTTTCCTCAGGTAATGTTTAAGAAAATTTGTGGGCTCAGCACCTTGCTCAGTGGTTAGAGCACTGGCCACATTTGCTGGGTTGGTGGGTTTTAACCCAGCCAGGGCCTGCTAAACAACAATGACAACAGTAACAAAAAAATAGCCAGGTGTTGTGGCGGGAGCCTATAGTGCCAGCTACTTGGGAGGGTGAGGCAAGAGAATCACTTGAGCCCAAGAGTTTGAGGTTGCTGTGAGCTGTGATGCTACAGCACTCTACTGAGGGCAACATAGTGAGACTCTGTCTTAAAAAAAAAAAAAAAGAAAAGGAAAATTTGTGCCTTTCTAGACATCAGGTGCAGTTTTGACTTATGCCTTGCTGTATGATCTTAGTTTGCTCACTTACCCATGCTAAGCCTTGTTTTTACAGATGTTGAGAGGATTAAAAAGCACAGGCGAACCTTTGGCTTCCTCATTACACCTTTGCTTGGGTACCTGGGCCTTTTGGAAGTATCTGCTGGGCTGAGGGAATCTGGCTTCTCCATCTGGGAATCAGCTGAGAGGGGTCATGATTTTGCGATCTTTTCCCATCTCTAGAGGTCAGAAGCTTTTCCATGAGCGCTTTCCTTAAGAATAGGGACAGAGGTAGAGGCTGTGAGCTCTCCCAAACTGCCATTGTTAGGCCTGGGGAGAGCCAGGAGGGAGGACTGGGATCCTTTCCTGGCTGTGGAGGCAGCAGAGAGTGCAGAATCTGTTCTTTCTGCTGGACTGCGGGTGTGCTTACTGTACACTCTCTGCACTCGGTGGGGGGAGGGGAGCACATTCCTGGGCTGCTCTGTTGTCATTAACGAAATTTTCTAGGAAATCCAGTAGTGCCCCCTTTCTACCTCCCTTGGGGAGGGGATGTCCTATCCTTCTAGGCCCTAGGACCCTTCCTTTAGGAGAGAAAGTGGTGCATGGAGCCTCTGCCATTAGTCTGTGACCCCTGCCCATCCTGCGGAGGCATTGTACTTCTCTGGCTACAGCCTCCAACAGGCATGGGGGAGAGTTAGTTTCCTGGAAGTTATTCAGCTTTCTGGCTCTTTCCAGATTAGGCAAAATCAGCTGTTGAGATACCTGAGTCAGAGGCCAGGGTGGAAGCTCTAGAGGCCGGTGTGCTTTCTTCTGGTGTGCTCTCTGGGTCGGCTGCTTTGAGCACACTGACAGCCTGGACTCATTTGTCCTTAGTCCTAAGCTCTGAGAGGCCCTCTTATCTCATTCAAGCGATATCACTCTCAGGGCTCCTCCTGGGTGCAGGCACCAGGTCTGCCTGACAGCATTGTGTTCCACTGCCAGGAGCAGTCTGCGGGGAGAAACAGCAGTCAGGGGGCAGGAGCTGGGTGCTCCCCAGTGGGGTCACCAGCACTATGTGCCTTCCCTAA
This sequence comes from Arctocebus calabarensis, assembly GCA_963573935.1. Taxonomy (NCBI): domain Eukaryota; kingdom Metazoa; phylum Chordata; class Mammalia; order Primates; family Lorisidae; genus Arctocebus; species Arctocebus calabarensis. Next base: position 74,410 of record CAUYON010149278.1, read on the forward strand.
CCTTGGCTGCCTCAGGATTCCAAAGAGACCCTCCCTTGCTATGCCCCCTTCCCAGGGACTTTGCTCAGGTCCCTTTGGGATGGGCCACTACTCCCCCCAGCCTTGCCTCTCAGAACAGGTACTTTTTTTTTTTTTTTTTTTTTTTTGATACAGAGCCTCAAGCTGTCACCCTGGTAGAGTGCTGTACCATCACAGCTCACAGCAACCTCCAATTCCTGGGCTCAAGCGAGTCTCTTGCCTCCACCTCCCAAGTAGTTGGGACTACAGGCATGCGCCCCAACGCCCGGCCATTTTTTGGTTGCAGCCGTCATTGTTGTTTGGTGGGCCCAGTCTAGATTCGAACCCGCCAGCTCAGGTGTACGTTGCTGGCGCCTTAGCCCATTGAACCACAGGCGCTGAGCCTTAAATTGTTTTCTGATCAATCATAATCTGTACTACAGATGAAAGCTTATATGCTCAAATGGTTTTCTCCTGCTGTGATTTCACCCTGTGATTTTGTACATGATGGGCTTCTCCCCCTTTGGCCACGTGGAAGTGCTGCTCCAAGCCTGACCCTGCCGCCTCCTGTTTCTTGTTCCCTGGTGGTCACACAGCAGTAGCTATATCTCCACAATGTCTCCCCCACCTGAGGTTACACCTGTTTCTTTGCTTCTCTTTGCAGCAAAGCTTCTCAGGAGAATGGTGTGAGGGTTACAGTCCCCAAGACCACCCTCACTCCTGACCCCCATTGCAAGTTTAGGGTCCCCCACACTACCCTCAGGCTCAATAATTCACTAGAAGGACCCCCAGGACTCACAGAGAGCCCAGGTTAGCCCAGGGAGCTGGGTGCAGTGGCTGACACCTGTAGTCCCAGCAGTCCAGGAGGTTGAGGTGGGTGGATCCCCTGAACTGAGGAGTTGGAGACCCTGTCTCCACTAAAAATAGAAAAACCAGGCTCGGCACCCATAGCTCAGTGAGTAGGGCGCCTGCCACATGCACCGAAGCCATCAGGTTTGAGCCTGGCCTGGGCCTGCTAAACAACAACAACTGCAATCAAAAAATAGCCAGGTGTTGTGGCGGGTGCCTATAGTCCCTATCGCTTAAGCCTAAGAGTTGGAAATTGCTGTAGTGACACCATGGCACTCTACCGAGGGTGACATAGTGAGACTCTTTCTCAAAAAAAAGCAGCTGGGTGTGATGGCAGGCACCTGTTGTCTACTCGGGAGGCTGGGGCAAGGGGATCGCCTGAACCCAAGAGTGTGAGGGTGCTATGAGCTGTGACACCATGGCACTCTACCCAGGGCAACAGAGTGAGACTCTGTCTCAAAGAAACAAAAAGCCCAGGGAAGAAGGCGCAGGGCAAGTCCAGGAGGGCTCCATACACGGGCTGCTGCTGCTGTCTGTGGAGTTAGGATGTGCTGCTTCCCTGACATCAGTGTGACATATACAGAGGAACCACCACCCAGGGGTCTCCCTGTGCATAAATGTCCAGAGCCTTTTCTCTGCCTTGGAGGCTTGGTCCACACCCTAGTGGCCAACCTCAACCTCCGGCCTCTCAAGAGGTCAACTGATACTGCCTGCCTGAGCTTTCAGCTTCCATCACCTTGTTGGTGTGGCTCAGAGCCCCTGCTGTAAACCACACAGGGCATCCCAGGGGCTGAGGGCAGAGGCCAGAACTCTCTTGGGCAGGGTTAAATTCCTCCAGGCTCAGGTAGACTGGGCCCCGTCCCCCACAGTATTGTGTGACTATCCTGTGCTCAGCCCTCAGCCCCCTGCTTCTTACAGGCCCCTGTGAGCTCTGCGAGGAAGAGGAGGAACACTCCTGAATGTTCCCCATCTGGCTCACAGAAGTCCTAGTGTTTTCTCAGAAGGACGCAGACCTCTCCTGAATCTGCTTCCCTCACTGTTGCCTTTCCTCAGCTCTCCTCTGCCTCAGGGTCCTCGGTCACTGCCACAGTCCCCCCATCCCCATGCCTCTCATCGTGTCCTCTCTGGAATCCTTCCTGGTATCTGGTTTGAGGCCACTAGAGCACAACCCAGCTGGGCTGTTAGTAAGAAATTGTGCTGAGCCTCATGTCTCTGGTGTGAGGTGCTGGCGTCTGCCTTTGGCATCAAGCAGTCCCTGGTACCCTGGTCTGGGAAGCGGGACCAAGGCCTTGAGTCCTGTCACTAGAAACGTGGGCATGCTCAGATCTCTTGTGTCATCCCAGATCTCTGTGCCGCTGCCAAGTGGTCAGCTCTGTGGGTACCTTTCCTTTCCTATTTTAGAAAATGATTTTCTGATCTGGAGAAAAGTTCATCGCAGGTGGTTAGTAGTCTGTGGTGTGATTCCCTACAACTAGTTTCCTGGTTTGCCTTTTTGTCTTACTCTGGGTGGGTTGTTTGTTTTTAGTTTAAGGATTCGGATTTAAAAAGAAATGTGAAACAGCTGGATGTGGTGTCCTGCCCACTACTCAGGAGGCCATGGTGGGAGAGTGGCCTGAGCTCGGGGCTTTGAGGCTGCAGTGAGCTGTACTGTGCTCTAGCCTGGGTGACAGGGCAAGACTCTGTCTCAAAAAAGATAAAACATGGGTGGTACCTGTGGCTCAGTGAGTGGGGCACCAGCCTCATATACTGAGGGTGGCGAGTTCAAACCTGGCCCCAGCCAAACTACAAAACAAAAAGTAGCTGGGCGTTGTGGCAGGCGCCTGTGGTCCCAGCTACACGGGAGGCGGAGGCAAGAGAATCGCCAGGAGTTGGAGGTTGCTGTGAGCAGTGTGACACCACGGCACTCTACCGAGGGCAATAAAGTAGACTGTCTCTACAAAAAAAAAAATAAAGATAAAACAAAAGCCAAAAAGCAAATAAATAAATCTGAAAGTTTGTAGGTCAATTTTCCTGGTAGAATTTGGAAGATGTGAGGCATGAGCCCCTGGAATGGTGTTTCCCAGGCCATTTCTGCCTGGATTGTGAGTTCTTTCTCCAAAAGATCTGATTTTGAAGAACTTGAAGTCTACAGGAAAGTTGAAAGACTTATATAAAGTACACCTAAGACTACCGCACACCTGTTGATCGCAGACGTCTCTAGGCTTTCTGTCCTGGGCATCTCTGCACCTTCATACACAGCTGAGGAGTGAGGCAGGCACCCCGTCCGCACTCCGTACCCTCAGCGCTGCCTGTGGCCACTGACCCACAGAGCCACCCTGAGCTGGGGCTCCCGTTGTTGGTGGGGCTGTAAGCAGAGCAGCCCAGCTGTCTGGTGACACCTGATTAATGCTGATGGTGAACTGCCATCTCCTAGGTCCCCCCACCTGTGGGGTGAAGGGCTCCAACTGTGTGGGAGGCAGCAAGGCTCCCAGAGGCCTGTCGACCTCAGGCTTGGTGCCAGGCCAGTATCTTCTGCCGCCTTCCTGTCCTGTGTCCCTGTCCCCTGGTTGTGACCCTTTGGGCCATAGGGTCCATGTATGGACCTTGGCCACCTGTCTGTTCCCCAAGTCCACTACTCTAGGGCCTGGCTTGGTGCTGAGCAAGCTGGCCCATGTCTGACACCGTTTTTCCTTGTGCAGGAGGCCTCAGGGCCCATGGGCTCCCAGCCCATCAACAATCTCCGGAGGTCCAACAGTGCCACACAGGTCAGCCAGCCGCAGACCGGTGTCCCCAGGTAACCCCTCCCCCACGGGTAATCCCTGTTCTAGTGCCCCTAGTAACTCAACCCCTGCAGGTAACCCCCACCCCAATGTTTCCAGCGACCTCCACCGTCCCAGATAACCCCCACCGCTCCAGGTAACTGCTGGCTTACCTGAGTAACTGTTTAGATGAACCCGTGACGCCCAGCTCTCCTGTCCTGGGCCCTTGCTGGCTGGCCTTCCTGTCCCACTTGGGTCTCCTCCCAAGTTGGGTAGGGCAGAGGCGCCCCTGCTGCCCGATATGCATTTCGTCTAGATTCCCCATCAGCTCAGGGCCTGACCCTGCCAGTCCTTCAGCTGAGCCTTTTCCACCTGCCTGTGAATGTCCCAAGTCCGTTGCTGGGGAGAGGAGGCAGCATGGTGACAGTCCTGAACCCATGGGCCCTCTTCCTCTTTAAACACTGTCACTGCCTCTCAAAGGTTGTAAACCAGTGTCCAGAGGAGCCACCTCCACGGCCCAGTGACGGTGTAGGGGTGAGTGGGGTTGGTGGCAGCCAGTGGCCTGGGTAGACAGCCCTGAGCAGGAGGTGAGGTGGGGTTAGGTGGGGTGAGGCCCCGACACCAGCATCCGCAGGCACGGCCACAGTGGTAGTGCCCCCGTGGTGCTCACATCTGTGGAAGAATCTGGCTGAGAGAGAGCCAAGGGGCCAGGGTAGACCCTGCAGCGGTAGCTGTCCACCCCCAGCCCTGTGCCAGAGCCTCTGGGGAGCTGCTCTCAGCTCAGGAACCAGCATCACGGGTCCCTCCAAGCAGGGGACTACAGCTCTGGTGCAGGACGGCTCGGGGGCCAGCACCAGGCAGAGAGGGCCCAGATCCTCCCTGTAGGGGGTCAGCTGTTCCCGCTGCCCCTCCAACCTGCAGGGCAGAGGCTCAAAGTCAGGAGGACCCTGGTGGGTAGTGCCCCTCGGCTCTCATTGCCAGGTGTCATGTGTGTGATGTGGGGGAGAGTGTGTATGGTGTGTGTGTCTGTATAAGGGTATGTGTATGTGGTGTTTGGTTTGTATGTTTCTGTGTTCATGTGTGTGGTGTGTGGTATCTGTATACATGTGGTATGTATGTGTGTGTGATGTATATAGTGTGTGTTGTGTGATGTGTATAGTGTGTGTGGCGTTTGTGTGGTGTGTGACTGGTGCCCTACTCAGTGAGTCTGTTTTAGAGGCATAAAGCATCCTTCCCAGCACATCTGGGCTCTCTCTGTAGGGGCCAAGGAAGGGACCTGAGTTTATCTCTTAGCTCTGTGGTGTCCCAGGCTTTCTATAGCATTCTCTGCCTTCCCCACTGCCCTATGTCCCTGTTCTGACCCACGCTGTTTTGACGTCTCCCCTGACTCTTGCTTTCCAAGTTGGGGGCTGTTAGCGGAGGCTCCTTCCTCTGTCTCCAGCACTGTGGTAGCTTCTTGCATCATTTGTTCTTCTGTAAGAACCTTAGATCTGCTCATCAAGCTCCTCTAGAATAAACCTGCAGGACTTTGATTGTTACCACCCCAGCATCGTGAGGTCTGCCCTCCAGGGACACACGTTGCCGTGGTTTGTGACTATGAGAGTCTTGCACATTTCTGTCAGGGTTAGTCTTGGACTGTACAGTTGCCTCTGCTGTTGTGAGCGGGGTCTCTCCCTATGCCCTGTTCTATTTGCCAACAGGTAGGAATACTAAGTTGTTTTTGCATGTTGAACTTGAGTCCCCTGGCCTTGCTGGACTTCATCCTTCTTGTTTGCAAGCCCCTTACATTTTCCAGCTAGATCATCTCCTCGACAAGGTCATCTCTTCCCCTTCATCTCTGCTTTGTGTTCTTGTCCCCTCTCCAGTTGAGTCTGGTCTGCAGGGCTGTGTTCTGTCGTGGGTGAGGACTCATCTTCAGTTGCTTTTGTGCATCTGTCTAGTGGCCACACAGCCTCCTCAGGGACCTGCCACTTGGCGTCCAGGGTCTCAGCCTGGCCTCCTAGCTGGGCCCTGGGCCAGGCTTGTAGGAGGTGGATGAGGCTCGCAGGAGGGTCCTAAGTCTTTGAACCACGGGTGTGGTAATCTTGGCAATGGTGTGACCAGGCTGGAGAGTCATCCTCACATAATCAGGGACCAGGCCAGAGCCACCAGGAGCTCATGGGTTGCTGGGCTGCCACTGGGGTGGGATGTCCGGACAAGCCTGCGGACTGCTTCTCAGGCTCAGTTGCTTTCTTTTGACGCTTTATTGAATGCAGTTCCCGGGCCATGCGACTCTCCTGCTTACTGGGTTAAACTCAGGGTTCAGTGCACTCACAGCACCGTGCATTGTGACCATAGTCATGTTAGAATACTTTCATCACCTCAAAACCAAACCCCACATCAGCAGACGCTTGGCGGCCCCTCCCCCTCCCTAGCACCCACTGCTCTGCGTCCTGTGTCTGGACACTCCACAGCCCCTGAGCTCATGGCCAGTGTGTAGCGTGCATGCTTTTCAAGGCAGAATTCCTTCTCCCTGGGGTGGGCCAGGGAAGTTACCTTTTGGTGCAGCTGTGGCCCCTGTGGGTGGGGTGCCGAGCTGTCTGATGCACCTCCTTGTCCACCCTGAGGAGCAGCCTGCATGGCTGTCTGTGGGAGGGTAGTGACAACAGCAGGTGGCCACAGTTGTTTCAGGCTCTCAGTCCGCAGAATTTAGAATTCTGTAGTGAGTGTAGCTGATGAAGCTGAGGGTCCCAAGGAACTCACTCCAAACCCCCTAGTCCCCAGGCCTTGTGAGATCAGTGCCGAGGGACTGTATTTTAAGTTTTGGGCTTGGAGCCAGAGTCCCTGGCTGGTGTCTCGGCATGTCTGTGTCCCTGGGTTGTTCCTGGGACCAGCTTCCTGGCCACCTGACCCTCCTTACCCTCTGTCCTCTCTGGGACACAGGCCAACAGAGGCCACTGACTTCCTGACGCTCCTCAAGGACAGCCCCAATGGGAGAAAGAGGGCACCCTGCCTGAGCAAAGCCCCTGGCGAGAAGGAGGCCATGCGTGGTGTCCTGGTAAGGCTGGACTCAGGCGGGCAGGTGTCTGTCTCCCTGCCACTCTTGCCAGGCTTCCTTTTTTGTTCTTGCTGTCCTTGCAGAAGGCGTCCATGGCCGTGGGGGTGTCCCTGTTGCTATAGATCTTTGATCTTCACACTGTGGCCCATGGGGCACCCCCTGTAGGGACAGGCGGGAGGGCTTTTTCCATCTGGGGTGAGGAAGGGTTTGATGGGGAGTGTGCTCTGTGTTGTCTGGACACATGGTGGCCAGGGGGCTGAGGTGGTGCCCATGTGACCGGCAGGATGGCCAGTCCAGGGGCTTTGCCATTCCAGCTAGTACCCGGCATTGCAGCGCTGACTCACCTGCAGGCTCACGGAGGAAAGAAGGCACTGTGGCCCTGGCAGCCAACTTCACGGCTAACAACAGGTACGGTCCACTGCAGATACCTGACAGCTCTCCTGGGGTGAAGACCCTGTCCTGGAGTTGCTCATGGTCATGCCCAGGTGCCTTGGAATGAATGAATCAATAGCCTTCTTTCTCAAGGGCAAAGTGGGGGGCCTGCACATGTGCTGTGTCCATGAAGAACTGTCCAGCTGGCTAAGGAAGGACTGGACTCTCTGGGGGCTTTGGCCTGGGGGGCTTAGGGGTCCTGGTAACTCCTGAAGGCTTGTGTGGGTTCTTGAGCTTTGGGGCAGCAGGTGTCTCTGGGGGTGGGAGGTGTGTCACCTCGGCCCTGAACCCACCTGCTGCCCATCAAGGGCCAGTCTATATCAGGGCTGTGCTGGCCTCTTCTCAGAGCTGTGCTCACTGAGAGTGCGGCAGACCAGAGCTCATGGGAAGTGGTTCCCAGAAGGCCGGTCAACATGGTCCTGGAGTGATGGGCTCAAGACAGCCACCTCTAAGCCTTTAAGGACAGTGTGTCCCTGGGCTGGGCCTCTGTGGACCAGTGAGTGGACTGTCAGGCCACTGCCCTACAGCATCTAGAGCAGCCACCGAAGGATCCATCTCAGGGAGAGGCTACATGGATGTCCCGTGGGCCATGTTTTTAACACAAGAATTTAAACAAAACTTTAGCTCTAGTGCCTGTCAGAGTATGGCACACACACCGCGCACAAGCCCCTTCCCCGCTGCTGACCCCGGTGTCCCAGGAGAAGCCACCACAAGCACTTTCTTCCGGTGTTTGCAGAAAACGTTTCCAAGTACACACTAAAGCTGCTTGCGTGTGAGCCCCCACAGCCAGCCGTGGTGGGAGGTTCAGGCCGCAGCACTGCAGGGTGCATAGGGAGCCCTGCCACGCTCAGTGTCCCAAGCACGTGCTGTCTGGGTTTGGGCTTTTCCTGAAGTACTTGGTGACACCAGTTGAAAGGGCGGCCCTGGGAGTTGCCTGGCAGCTTCACTCTGGGGTGTTGGGCAGGGACCCACCTGTCAGTGTCCTTGGAACCTTTCTGCAAAGAGGATCCTTCAGGGTTCCATTTGGGGTTCTACTTCTGGCTGCCCACATTGCCCGAGCAGGGGATGGCACGTCCTGGGGGCATGGCCGACTCTGCTAGCCCACAGCAACCTCTCTGCCCTGGGCTCCATCCCAGGAAAACCACGTGCCTCCTTGGGAGCCGAGAGCTGTGTAGATGGCTTTGCTGCGGCCTCCCAGCCACCTTTTTGGCCTTGCTGTTCGCCCTGCTCTGTCAGCTTGTGGGCCTCTGAGAAGGGCAGGCCTAGGGAAGTGTGTCCTCCACCCGGTGTGCGTGGCCGGGTGGAGGGTTGAGCTGCACCTGAGCATCTGCTCTGCAAGTTGCGGGCGTCTGAGCTGCTCCGCTCGTCCCCTCACTGTTCCAGCCCCTGTTCTGTAGGAATCCCTAGGTGAGCTTCCTGGGTCAGAAGAAGAGCTCACCAGCAGGGCCCTGGCCAGAGGGCCCTGGGGGTGCCGCACCGTGCCCTCTGAGCACACAGCAAGCACACGGGGCTCTGTCCACACCTACCTTTGCTGCCCTGAGCACAACTTGAGGTGCCCCCCTCCGCAAGCCTGACTTTGCTGTCTCTCTCTGGCAGGAGCAATAAGGGAGCCATGGGCAACTGCGTCACCACCATGGTGCACAACTGCTACAGCCCCTCAGAGAAGGCTCCCCCCGTCAAGAGCTCCAACCAGGCAGCCTTCTCCCTCAAGTAAGACCACCTGAGGGGAGGGCCAGGGTCTGACCTCAGGTGGGGCATGCAGCCTGGGACTGAAAAACGTCTGGACTGGCCAGCCTGTGGCAGGCAGACCAGGGTCTATAGTTCTGGCTCCTCCATGCTCTGCATGCAGGTCAGCAGCTTCTGGGCAGAGGGGGCAACCCTGGTGGGGGCAGGTGCAGCCCAGGCCCCTCCAGAGCACGAAGGCCCCAGGGCAGGGGTTAGCTGAGAGGAGCTGCCGCCGCCGCCGCCCCCCCCCTCCCAGCTGTGCAGCCCTGCTCGGAGGCAAGATGTCCCTTGGGGTTTCTTGAATCACTGGCAGGTCAGGATGGAGACCATGACTTCTGGGAACTTTTAACAGTGATTTTAAGGATTACTTTTTAAATGCAAAGAGCCCATTGTGCTGGTGGCCCTGGGACCTGCCAGTGTCCCACTCAGCTGCTGGCACCTCCTTCAGGCTCTGAGCCTGAGGCAGCTCGGGACGGAGCGCCCTGTTGCCCAGCACAGGACTATCCTCGGCAGTGAGGGCTGCTTTTTCTTTCCTATCAGCAATGTTGTCAAGGCAGCCGCCTGTGAGGGCAAGGACACCAGTGGCTTCGAGAAGCCTCAGAAGAATGTCCCCAGCATGAACCTCACGGCCCAGAGCAACGCAGGGGGCACTGCGGGCCTGCTCAGACGGAGGGAGGTGACTGAAGAGGAGGCTGAAAGGTGACAGCCCTAGGCAGGGCCAGTCTGGGCTCAGAAGGGCCTGTGTCTGGCAGGTGGGGGTAGGGAGGGTGGCAAGGGCCTCGGGCTACAACTCCAATGATAGGAATTTTCACTTAGTGGTTGTTTTAAATTGTGGAGGAGAAATAGGCACAGTGTGGTTCCATTTATGGGAGACATTAGAACGAGCCAGTTTGTAGGGGTAGAAGGTAGAGCAAGGGTTGCCCAGGGCTGGTGTGGGGACAGGAGAGGGAGAGTGCTCATTAGAGCACGATGGATGTTCCAGAATCAGACCATGTCTATGGCCACACAACTCTGTAAATTTGTTAAAAATCGAGTTATGCCCTGAGAAATGGGTGCGTTTTGTAGCACATAAATGACCCCTCAGTAAAAGTGTTTATTTAAAAACATGGAGGGAAAGAAGATATAAAACTAAAAACCCAAATCATGGCTGGGCCTGCATCCTTAAAGCTTGTCCTTTAAGGGGCATGGGCGGTGACAGCTATTCGCCCCAGGGAAAATCCTCAGGGTCACCGCCCTCCCTGGACCTTGGGAGCTAAGCCCCATCTGGATGATTGGTCACTGGCCCACCTGTCTGGGTAGGGCAAGTCAGAAAGCAAGACAGGAGACCCTGAGGCCAGCTCTGGGAAGGCCTCAGAGAGCACACCCTCCCAAGCCTGAGGCCAGCTCTGGGAAGGCCCCAGGGAGCACACCCTCCCAAGCCTGAGGCCAGCTCTGGGAAGGCCTTGGAGAGCACACCCTCCCAAGGTCAGACCCTCACAGCAGGCACTGCCTGCATCTTGAGCTGTCTTAGCACCTTTGCCAAATGAATCCACACATGGTCCCACACACCAAGCTTTAGTTTTGTTTGCTTAATCAGCTTTATTAAGTGTAACGTATGTAGTAAAACACACCTGTTTTAGTATACCGCTGGATGAGTTTTGTCAGTTATTTTACAGACATTTCAGCAGCCCCAAGATTCCCTTGAGCTCCTTTTATTCAATTGCCCCTTGATGCCGGCAAGTCCACTGTGCCCCTCTGGACATCCCATGGTGTTCTGTGCTGCTGGGTCCTGGCCAGTCGCCTTGCTCGTGGTGCTCCGCAGTCCTCTCGTGCAGCCTGTTGATGGGCATCTGAGTTTTTTCCACTTAAGACAATTATGCCGCAAGTTAGCATGGATAAACATTTCTCTCCTATGGGTAACTTCCTGGAGGGAGGCTTTTGGGTGTTAATGGCGCCAGTCCACATGGGCTGGTCACATCTCATCACAGGCACATGAAGATTGCTAAGTGTGTCCAGTCACCAGGTCCCCTGTGCCCAGCTGGACTCAGCACCTCATGTCTACAGGCTTGTGGGGGTGCTGGCCTCACCCTGAGCTCTGCTCTCTGGGCAGGTTTATCCACCAGGTGAACCAGGCTGCTGTCACCATCCAGCGTTGGTACCGACGCCAGTTGCAGCACCGCCGAGCTGGAGCTGCCAGCCTAGAGCACCTGCTCAGGTCCAGGCGAGAGGTCAGTGTGGGTGTGGAAGCTACACCAGGTGCTCTTAGGTGCTGCCCAGGACCCAGGGCCTCATCTGTGTGCAGGCAGAGTTTCTGGGCCAAGTGGAATTGCATCCTCCTGGATCTTGGGTCCACTCAGTGGGCAGGGCAGTCCTCATGTGACTTAACTGGGGTCCTGAGTGTCAGAAAATGCCTGCCAGGCCCATCCTGGCTGAAGGGTCATAGGAAGACACTCTGAGCGGGTTCCTTAATATAGGGCCAAGCTGTCTGTCCAGGAGTGGGGGTGGGGGACCTTGCTCTCTGCTCCCAGTGGAGTCTCACCTCCCCCCAGCCCAGATAGACTCCAGGGGGCTCCTGGCATGAGGTGAACACCTGGACATGGAGGCTGTGTCTTTCGGATTTGTAATGCTCTGTGGCTTGGGTTCCCTGTCAGGAGCAGCAGCAGCGGTTGGGCAAGGGGACCCTCCTGGAGGTGCACCAGCAGAAGGAGGCAGCAAGGAGGAAGGCCCGGGAAGAGAAGGCACGCCAGGCCAGGCAGGCAGCGATTCAGGTGCCTGGGAAGGCCTGTCAGGGATGACAGCAGCATGCTGGGTCTGATCTGCGGTAGCTCTGCTTCTCAGGGGCTCTCAGGCCCATGGACATTGAGTCTCAGAGCAGATTGGCTGGGGGAGGGTGAGAGGGCTGACCCTTCCCTCAGCTACCGCTCAGAGATGCCCTCATGGCAGGAGCTGCAGCAGAAGCGAGCCCAGAAGTCAGGCATTGCTGGGCGCAGGCTGCCTGGGGAGACCTGCGCTCTGGGGATGCCACAGCCTGTCCCGGAACCACCACTGACACCGGGCCACACCCCCCAGCAGGCCCTCAAGGCCAACAATGCCAGTGAGTGTGGCTCTCTGTCCACCCTCCCTGGGGGCCTGGCCTGCCCCTGCCTGCCCCATGTGCACTGACCACTGACCTCAGGTTGAGCTTCGGCCAGGAAGGAGGTGTGGCCTCTGGGGACGTTCCTTCCACACCCCTGTCCCATGCTGCTGCCTGACGTGGTGGCTTCCTGCTGGGGAGATAAGGGGCCTCACTTAGCAACAGATCGAGGTGCCTCTACTTCTACCTGGTTTACCTATGAGGGTGCTGAGACCTTGATAAATAGTTCCAGACATGGCCTCACCACAGAGCAGGCCCTGAGGTCTGGGGCAGGGCCCTCTCCCCTCAACGTCATACCCTGGGGAGGCCAGGGCTGCCCAGCCTCTCCCTGGGGCTACAAGGTCCTCGCCCCAGCCTCTCCCTGGGGCTACAAGGTCCTCGCAGCTTTTTCCCAAGGGCACCTCCAGATTCACTGCCTGGGGGGAACACTGCTGTGTTCTGTCTGCAGGTACCGGCTTCCACACTGAGGTCCCCAAGGAGCACCCCGCACCTACCTCCAACTCCTCACAGGAGCCCCAGCAGTCTCGGGAGGACAGGCTGCAGGTCTGGGCACACCCACTCTCCCCTCCCTTCCAGATATCTATTTTAAATTATGGAGGAGAAGCAGACCACAGTGTGGTTCCAGGGATCTTGGTTTTGAGGACCAAGTCTGTGCCAGGGTAGCCTAAGCCTACCTTTTCTCTGTTCCTTTCCCAGCTGTGGGGGTCACTCATTCCCTGAAAGGCCACCTGGAGGGGGTCGTGTTGCTCTGCTACAAAGTGGAGCCCCAGAATTTCTGTGTAAACCCTTAGGTTTACACAGATGCTAGGACTGGGTGGCTCTGTCCTTGCACAAAAGGAGGGGGCTGATAGCGGGGCTCAGTGGCACCAGGCAGCTGGGAGGAGTTGGTGGCTGGAGCTGCTCAGGGTTTGACAGCTCAGAGTACAGCAGGAAGACCCTGGAGGAGGCCCTGCAGCTGGCGACCAGCTCCAGCGTCTCTCCCTACGCCTCTGCTACAGGACACTCACTCCCAGGACATGGTCAGGGAGGACTTAGAGCCGGCAACCCCTAGCGGGGCCAAGCCTCGGCCGCCACTGGATGAGCTGCTGCACACACTGCGTCTGCTAGAGGAGGAGCCTGAGCCACTGCCCCACCCTGGGGCCCCCCACAAGGGCAGATACGCCTGGGCCAGCAAGGTGACCACAGCCACATGCCTTCCCCAGCCCAGCCTGGCCATACAGGGCCACTTTGGGAGCCAGAGGGTAATGGGTGGTCACCTGGCTTCTCATATCAGTAGGGACCCTAACAAGGGCCAGTGGAGTCCACTGTCCCTTCCCACCTGAGGCAGGACACTCAGAATGACTGGAGGGGGATTGCACACTGGGTGGTGGCACCTTTTCCTGCCACCAGGGCACCCAAATGATGCCCCAGGAGCCCCTTTCAGAGCCAGGTCTCCCTGCCCTTCCCTCCCTGGCAAAGCAGCCCCCACCTCAGGGAACCCCAATGCCAGACCCTGTCCTGCAGGAGGGCAACGCCAGCTCTCTGACAGCTGACAACCTGGAGAAATTCAGGAAACTCAGCACAGCCCCCGGCCCCCCTGAGGACGAGACGCTGCTCTCAGAGGCCAAGCTGCAGACCATCATGAGCTTCCTGGACGAGATGGAGACGTCTGCACAGGGCCAGCCAACACTGCCACAGGAGGTGGCCGCTCTCTTCAGCCTCCAGCTCCCCCTGTGGGAGGGGGTCACTTACCTCACCCTCCGTGGGAGGAGGGTCACTCACACCCTCCCTGGGGCCCAGCTGTCTTCCAGATTCTCTGGAGGGTCGGGTGGGCAGGGCCTGCTTACCCCACACTGGGTTCCTCAGGTAGGCACTCGAGCCTCTTATGGGAGCTGAGTGCACACGGGTGGTCCTGGCATCCTGTGCCCTGGTGTCCCCGGGCCGTCACCAGTGTCTGGGGGTAAAAGGAGGGGTGATGTGAAATTCATTGTGGTGAGGGCAGGAGACCAAAAGTGAATATGGCTTTTTAGTGGTCTTTGATAACTTTTCTCGTCACTGAGGCTGCTGCCCCTGCCACCCGTGCTGAGCAGTCCAGGGTCAGACCTCCACCTCACATCTGGGCCCACCAGTGCACTGACCTCCCCCTGAGCAGGGCCAGGGCAGCAGATATTAGGCTACCTCCTGGGCCACTCCTGGGCCTCTGATGCTGGGCCTTGTCCACAGGGGCTGCTGCCAGAGGCAGCTTCCGAGGTGAGCACATCCGCAATGCGACTGAAGCTGGAGGTGGAAGAGAAGAGGCAGGCGGTGGCGCTGCTGCAGAGAGCCCTGGTAATGCTGACACAGGAGTCCCCATGGTCCCCAGCTGGGGTGAGGGCTCCACCAGCACCCTGGTCCTCGTGGCCTGGCCTGCCAGCGCCCTCCCACCCACACCTGCAGGCACAACAGCGGGACCTCACTGCCCAGCGAGTCAAGGAGATGGAGAAGGAGCTGAACCTGCAGCTTCAGCGGCAGAAGGTGCAGTACGAGGCCACCATCCAGCGGCACCTGGCCTTCATCGACCAGGTGACCTCCCCCAGAAAGTCAGGCTGGGGCTCCAGGCACGGCACTGGTCTCACGGAGACTTCTAGAGCCAGGAGCTCCCAGTTGCCGGGTGAGGCACTGGCTACGGGACAGTGCCGGTCTGGGTGCTTGGGCAGTGCTGCCTCCTTCACCTCTCCCTGTGATGGGCCAAGCATGGCAGGTAGCCAGCCAACACACAGTGGGCGGAGCACACCCTGCTGTGGTCCCCCGAGGAGCCTCTTGGCCCCATTGGAGATGTCTAGCTAGACTGGCACTACCACCCCTTCCTGTGCTGCTTGGGGGCCACTGTGCCTTGGGGAGGCCATGGCTGATCTGTAGGGATAAGTGAGGGCAGTGGGAGCATCCAGCCTGCCCCTGGCTCAGCTGCCCTCTGGCTCAGCCCCATCCTGGAGGGAGCCCTAGCTCTGGGGCCTCCCAGGCTGCTTGGTAGTCATCATAGTTGTGTCCAATCCTGGGGCCCTCACTGAACTGCTATGGTCCTGACACCCTTGGCAGGACTCCCTGGGCTGGGTGATAGGGGGCAGAGGTGCAGCCCTCATCTCTGAAAGACCCTGACGTTGTCACTGCTAGGCACTGAGGCCTCATCCCCACTGAGCTACTATGACTTTGCAGGGTCCTCTGGGTTGGTGGCTGCAGCCCCAGGTCCACATTTGCACACATACCCCTGGGTCCTTCCACAGATCTAGGAAGGGCGACCCCGGGGGAGAGGTGCTTTCCTGGTCTGGCCCCTGGGGACTGGAGGGGGTGTCCTCAGTGTAGCAGCCTCCCCTTGCGGCCCCTATCACAGCTGATTGAAGAGAAGAAGGTCCTGAGTGAGAAGTGTGAGGCTGTGGTGGCTGAGCTGAAGCAGGAGGACCAGAGGTGCAGGGAGCGTGTGGCACAGGCTCAGGAGCAGCACGAGCTGGTGAGCCCCCCACCCAGTGACTCCCAGACCTGGTGGGTGGGACTCGGTGCCAGGATGGTGGGAGCAGGGTAAGCAGCTAAGTCCTGGCTCACTGCAGCACTGAGCCCCTCCCCCCTGCAACTGCCCAGGGGACTGGGCCCTGGGGTGGGGCTGGGGATAGGTACTTATGTGGGCCCCTCCCATGCCACAGATGTCCACACAGGATGCCACAGCACTGTGGGCTTAGATTTAGGAGCCCATCTGGCCCAGCTCCTGTCCCCGGGCGGCAGGACACACTGTCTCCTAAGCTTGTGTGCCCCGAGCACTGACCCCCATGTTCCTGCTTTGCTGGCTGGTGCTGATTAAAAGGCCAATTTCATGGGCCTCTGCCTGCCTGGCTTTGCTTCCTTCCAGCATGGGTGATGAGACTCCCTAAGCCCAGACTCTGGGTGTTGGGGTGTCCCCTGTGACTATAGCTGACAGCCAGGTTTGAGGACCACTGGTCAGGGTGGGCTCTGGGGCTACCGCTGTAGGGCAGCAGCTCCCCTTTCTGAGGCAGGTCAGACCTGCCCCGCTGACCCCCATTTCTCTAGCCTGGCCCCAGCCCTGGGCAGGGTGACAGGGGTACCCAGGCAGCACCTGCCTGTTCGTCTCGAGAACACCCTTTGCCATCCTATTAGGGGAGCTGGACACTCAGCACCTGCCAAGACCCACGAGGTGGCCAAAGTGTATGTGGGGTGGTATCCTTTCTGTCTCCCCAGCCTCCTGGTTCTCTTGCTTGTAGGAGATGAGGAAGCTCAAAGAGCTCATGAGCGCCACCGAGAAAGTCCGCCGGGAGAAATGGATCAGCGAGAAGACCAAGAGGATCAAGGAAATCACTGTCAGGGGTGGGTGTAGGGGCTGGGGTAGGCAAGGGGGGCTGGAGCGGAGCATATGGGGCTAGGGAAGGAGGGCGTGGGGGGCCAGGGGTGAGCATCTGGGGCTGGTTGAGGGGAGCTGCAGCAGGGCGGGGTGTCCATAGAACATGGTTTCACACATGTAGCACGAGACCTTCCTGGGAAGGAGTAAACCCTCTGTGTCCCTGTCACAGCCCCTCCGGGATAGCCCCACACACGGGCTTGGCACCAGTTCCTAATGGCCTGAGAGGGTTCAGGAGCAGAGGCCTCACTAAGGGAAGTGAAGGAGCAGCCACCGAGGCAGGGCCAGCTGGCGTTACGGGGGCCCTTGGCCAGCAGCAGTGTCTGCCTGTCCCCCAGAGATGCCCGGGAGGGCAAGGTGCCCTCAGGGCCCAAGACAGACCTGTATCTTGCTTTGGCCGGGCTTCTTGTGGCTGCAGCTGGCACCCTTGTCCCCAGGCCTGGAGCCTGAGATCCAGAAGCTGATCTCCAAGCACAAGCAGGAACTGCGTAAGCTCAAGGGCCTGCACGAGGCTGAGCTGCTGCAGGTGGACGAGCGTGCCTCACAGCGCTACCTGCGCCAGGCTGCCGAGCTTCGGGAGCAGCTAGAACAAGAGAAGGAGGCACTGGGCCAGCAGGAGCGTGAACGGGCCCGGCAGCGGTGGGTGGCGGCCTCCAGGCAGGACCTACTGAGACCCTCAGTGTGAATCTGGGGTGTTCTTGAAGGCTGGCAGGGATCAGGGGGCAGGGGGGAGGGCACAGGCGTGCCTTGGGCTCCTACTTAGTGCGTCCATCCACGTGAGCTTCTTGGGGCTGGGATTTGTACCTCTCACCAGGTACCCACTTTCAAGACTAGCCCTGCAGCAGCTAGCCTGCAGACAGGTGGCCTCAAGGTTCTTCCAACTCTGACCTTGGGGCTCCTGGACAGTCTGATTTGTTCCCTTGGCCCTGGGTCTGGGATGTGAACACCCTAGGCTCTGGTGGCCAAGCATGTGTCCACAGGTTAGTGTCTGCAGGCACTGATTCAGGGTGGGGCTGCCCTCTCCTCGCCCTATTTCTTGGGAGTGGCCAGTCCCCCCAGACACACCTTGGCTAGACCCTCAGCCCCTTCCCCCAGGTAGGAAATGGATGCAGGCTCTGAGCACCTGGTGCCTTCACGCCTGAACTCAGAGGTGGCAGGATGACGTCTCACAGGGCGTCCGCCTTCCTGCCATCCTGGCCTGCCGGGCAGTGCTGACCAGGATGAGGACAGTACAAGGGCAGGGGTACTGTGGAGATAGGACAAGCTGAGCTGAGGCTGTTTCACAAGGTACCGTGAGGGCCTGCAGCTGAAGGAGTACCAAAGGGGCCAACAACCGGGCCTGATGGGCGCTGAGCCCAGGGCCCCGTGGTGCTGCCGTGTGAGCAGGTCCTGACCCTGCAGGTTTGAGCAGCACCTGGAACAGGAGCAGTGGGCCCTGCAGCAGCAGCGGCAGCGGCTGTACAGCGAGGTGGCTGTGGAGAGGGAGCGGCTGGACCAGCAGGCTGCCAGGTGCTGCCAGGGTGCCAGGCCTCCCACTGACCTCTCCTACAGCTGACCCCTCACCTCCTGACCTCTTTTGCCCCTGATCTCTCACTCCTGACCCCTTCACCCCGACATCTGCCCCTGAGCCCGCAGTCCCCAACATCTCCTGCTCCTGATCCCTCACTCCCAAACACATCTTCCTCAACCCCTCACCCCCTAATATCTGCCCCGACCCCTCCATCCCCAATAGCTACCCTTGACCCCTCACCCTCAACATCTCCTGCCCCTGATCCCTCAGCCCCCATCTGCCCCTCACCCCCCCAATAACTCCTGCCCCTGCCCCTTGCCTCTGACCTCCTTTGTGGGCCTCCAGGCAGCGGGCAGAGCTGGAGGAGCTACGGCAACAGCTGCAGGACAGCAGCTCAGCGCTGACCCGAGCCTTACAGGCCGAATTCGAGAAGGGCCAGGAGGAACAGGAACGCAGGCACCAGGTCCATGTCCCACAAGCCTGGGTGGCAGGTGGGGCTGACAGGGCGCTGACCGCTGCTCTCACACTGCCCGCAGGTGGAGCTGAAGGCTCTGAAGGACCAGCTAGAGCTGGAGCGTCAGGCATGGGAGGCTGGCTGTGCCCGGAAGGAGGTGGGGCCAGGCCCAGACCATGGGTGGGGGGCCAGGCGTGGCCACTTAGGGGCCACAGACACCCCCCCAGGCCCAGGAGGAGGATCCTATGCACGGGCTTGTGAGACAGGCTTTGGCCCATGGAACTTGGCAGGAACTTCTAAACTTCCAAGAGCTGCCCATGCTTCCTCTGATTGCCAGGCAGGGGGGCCCCGGGTCTGAGGGAGAGGAGCGTCGGCTGTGCAAATGATCTCCCTGGTGGGAGCACCTAGTTCAGTGCTACCTCCAATGCCTACACAGGGTCCTCAGGATGTGGTCCCCCAGACTGGTGGCTAGGGACAGGGCAAGGATACTTTGTCCCCCAAGGCCCAGAGCCAGGGAGCCCCCAGGAGCAGCTGCCCTGGCCCGCCCTTGGCTTCCCTCCTTCCACCTTCCCCTTAGCAGCCCAACTTGGTGACAGTCCCTGAGTCAGCTTGTGTCCCTCCAGGAGGCATGGCTGCTGAACCGAGAACAGGAGCTGAAGGAAGAAATCCGGAAGGGCCGGGATAAGGAGATTGAGCTGGTTATTCACCAGCTGGAGGCTGACATGGCAGTAGCCAAGGAGGAGAATGAGCGGGCTGCTGAGAGCCGGTGAGGCTCCCGAGAGTAGGGTACCTTTGAGTGCTGGACGGGGAGGGCCAGGAGTGGACACAGGACCTCATGCATGTCTGGGCCACCCTGTGACCCTGCCCCTTCTGCCCCAGCATCAGGCGCATCCGGGACAAGTACGAGGCAGAGCTCTCAGAGCTAGAGCAGTCAGAGCGGAAGCTTCAGGAGCGGTGCACAGAGCTGAAGGGCCGGCTCGGGGAGGTGGAGGGAGAGAACGTGCGTCTGCAGGGCCTGGTGCGGCAGAAGGAGCGGGCGCTGGAGGATGCGCAGGCGGTGAGCAGGCAGCAAGCAGGCAGCAGTGAGCAGCGGGCCCCCATACCTGCTCAGCCCCTGGCCTGCTGGCCTGCTCACATCGCCTGCCCTCAGGTGAACAAGCAGCTGTCCAGGGAGCAGAGCAGCCTGGCCCAGGTGATCCGCCAGGAGTTTGCCGACCGCCTGGCAGCCTCGGAGGAGGAGACGCGACAGGTCAAGGCAGAGCTGGCCCAGCTGCAGGCCCGCCAGCAGCTGGAGCTGGAGGATGTGCACCAGAGGTGTGTGGCCAGTTGCGTGGGCATGCAGGACGCAGCCAGGGAAGGCCGGGCGAGTATGGAGACGCCTTTGCTCCTTCTGGGTGTGGACAGGCAGGCGTGGATCCACGCTGGCAGCCCAAGAAGCCTTGGCTATTCCCTCTAAGTGGCAGCTGGTTGGGGGTGTCAGGCATCCCAGCAGGCCTGGCTGGGCCCTCTCCCCAGGAGTGCCCCATGTATCAGGTCAGCCCACATGGGTTCTCTGGGGGCATGGCTCCCAGGGTCCCTGCGGCCTGGGTAAATGAGCACCATGCAGAGAAGGTTGAGGTGCTATGAGGACCCCAGCCCTTCTGTGTAGCCTGCTCACTGTGGGCTCTGAGATGTGGGCATG
This sequence comes from Arctocebus calabarensis, assembly GCA_963573935.1. Lineage (NCBI taxonomy): Eukaryota > Metazoa > Chordata > Mammalia > Primates > Lorisidae > Arctocebus > Arctocebus calabarensis. Next base: position 94,305 of record CAUYON010149278.1, read on the forward strand.
GCTGGGGGCTTCCCATGCCATCTGGGTGCCTCCCCTGGGGTGTGCAGGCTCATTGCTCCAGTAGTCCACTTGGGGTTCTGTGGGGGCCATCTGGGGCCCGCCATGGGGCCCATGGTCTGAAAGCATGGGCTGGTCTGGGACTGAGGAACAGCGGCTTGTGGAAGCTCCCTGTGCCTGCAGGGTGAAGGCGGCCCTGGCGAAGAAGGAGGAAGCTGTGAGCAGCCTCCGGAGACAGCACGAGGCTGCGGTGAGGCAGGTCCAGCACCTGGAGGAACTTCTTGAGCGGCACCAGCGGCCACTGCTGACCAAGTGACCCCATGAGGGGTGGGCAGCAGGCGATGGAGGTTGGATGCTGGGCCCAGAGCCCAGTGCAGGATGAGGGTGGAAACTGCAAGACGGGGTGAAGTGGACACGCACCTGCCTCTGCAGAGCTCAGGTGCTCAGCACACTTATCCTGGTGCCTGTGCCTGTGTTTTAACAGTAAAAGAGATCTTCTAGTGCTTTGTGTGACCTGCGAGTAGCCAGTAGTCCTACGGAGTGGCCAAGTGTGTGTCTGCTTCCCTCTCTTCCTCTCTCCTTCCTTTTCTCCAGCCTGTCCAGGAGCGGAAAGTCCCAAGGCCGTGCAGAATCTCCCCACGCTCAGCCCAACTCCACACTGCACATGCTGTGTGCCTTGCACTGCAGCCCTAGTTCAGAGAATGGCCCTTTGTTCCAGCCTGGTGTGGGAGGAGCTCTGAGGGCCCCATCCCACCCCTGTAGGTGCTCAGACCCTACAGGCTGCTTGTGCCTCCCAAGTCTAGAGTCTGGGGAGACTCCAAGGAATAGACATTCCTCCCAACATTGAGATGTGAGTCTGGAGCCATCCTTAGCACAGGGTGCAGCTGCCACATGCTCTGTGTGGTTGTGGGAAGCCCTCTGGAAGCTATGTGTTGTCCAGCCTGAGCCCAGCACAGGCTGGGGCAGCCTGAGGCCCAGATCATGGTCAGGCACCTTGACTTAAAGTGACTGCTGGGCCTGCCCTGGTTAGGGCACATAGCCCTGCCTGTGCTGAGACAGAGACACCCCAGGGATGGACAGCCGGGCATGAATGGTCTCAAGGCTGTATCCAGAGCTACCAAGGGTCACTGTCAGCCAGGCTGGTCTCACAGAAGCTGCTGGCAGAGCTAAGCATGACAGCAGCAGCCCTTACGGCAAGCTCCCCTTCACCAGGCCTGAGCTAAGGCCTCAGCACAGCTGTACAAGTGGGTTCCCTCCTCACAGTGGACGGGATACAGGCTGCAGGGAGGGCGCTGATGGGTGACCTGTGCAGCGGGGCTTCTGCAGAGTGGAAGTTCTAACATGGAGCTTCACCCAAACTTGAGCTCAACTGACCAGTGGCTTGGGAGACCCTACGCTGTCCTTGGAGTCTGTTCTCAGGACACAAGTGGCCACACCCACTTGAGGGGCTTCACAATGACCCAGGGCCAGAGTGCTGGTGGCAGGCACACAGGAGTCCCCTGAGCCCTCCAAGCGGTCCTGGTGGCATGGGGTTCTGTCTCAAGCACTGGGCATCAGTGGGCATGATTCCTGCCCATGGTCTTGCAGTCCTATGCCATGAGGCCAGAGAAGGCTAAGGGGGTTGCTCTTGTGGGCCCTTGGGCAGCTGGGCAGGAACCACATCCCGTGAGCCCCCGTTCACCAGCCTGTCCGGGCCTTTGTTTCCTCATCTTCCCAGCGAGGCGTGGGCAGGAGCTTTGGTTTTTTTTTTTCTTTTCCTTCATGGCAGAGCAGGGTCTCCAGGACCTGAGGCCAAAGCCTGTGGGGAGTGGAGCCACAGGACTACACTGGTCTCCCGTAGGCTCTGGGCCCCGCAGACGGGCTAGACACCCCTAGACTGGCTAGCCTTGAGGCCAGCACGCTTCTGCTCCCTCCACTCCCCTGGGCCGGGCACAGACTGCCTTCCCCAAGCCTTCACAGAGGAGCGACAGGAGCATTGTGCTCGCAGGGACCGCAGCATCCCCAGTGCTCACAGCTCCTCCCAGGCCTGACCCCTCTGGCTGCTAGTGGAGAGGACATGCCCGCTCAGGCCTCACCCCCACTACCTGAATCATTACCAGTGAGATGGTGGCAGCTTGGCAGCAGGGAGCCTTCACCAGGGCTGGAAGGAGGAAGGGGTTCTCTCAGAGTTCCGTGCTCCCAGCCCTATCCACCTTCCCCTCAGCCAGCTTTGCCTGGAGGCCCTGCCCCACTGGCCTGTAGCCAACCCTCTCCCACCGCCACTTATACCAGCCAGTCCATGTTCCAGGGGAGAGGGAAGGCGCTGGACACCAGGAGTGAGGGCTGGAGTGAGCTCTGAGGGGCTAGAGGTCTCAGGCCCTTGGGCCTGGCCCACTACCTCCACCAGCAACATGGGAAGCTTCAGCAGGAGGTGCTCCTGGGGTGGGGGTGGGGGGCAGGAGGTGATCCTGGGGTAGGGGGCCAGGCTGGGGGCGGGGCAGAGGTGCTCCTGAGGTGGGGGGACAGGCTAGGGGGGCCAGAAGTTGCTCCTGGGGGGGGGCAGGTTTTCTGCTCTGGCATGTCTGGATAGTCTAACCAAGAAAATGTATTTTTATCTGAAGCGTTGCTAGGGGAAGCAGTTTTTAATTACTGAACTAAGGCATTTTGGATTAAGGCGCCTGTGGCTCAAGCAGCTAAGGCGCCAGCCATATACACCCGAGCTGGTGGGTTCGAATCCAGCTCAGGCCCGCCGAACAACAATGACAACTACAACCAAAAAATAGCCAGGTGTTGTGGCAGGCACCTGTAGTCCCAGCTACTTGGGAGGTGGGACTTAAGAGAATCGCTTAAGCCCAGGAGTTGGAGGTTGCTGTGAGCTGTGACGCCACAGCACTCTACCCAGGGGGACAGCTTGAGGCTCTTGTCTCAAAAAAAAAAAAATTACTAAACTAAGGCATTTTTGTAAGTAAGGTCTCAGCAGAGGGGAGACACATTTGGGTGACTTGTGCAGAGATGTGGGGAGCGGCCAGTGTCTTTAGGGTCAGAAAAGGAGAGGAACATAGGTGTGGCTTTTCAATGAGGACACTGCCAGCCCTCGACCAGCAGGCCCCCACCTGTGTGTGCCTGTGCTCCTGAGGGCTTCATCGCATGCTCACGAGGCCCACACGGATGGTGTGTGCACAGGCACACTGCCGGCGTTGGATCTCACTGATGTTTTTCAATTCAAATGTGTCACATATGGTGAAGATGATTTGCTTTTGACATAAGGGGATGGGACTGTGTGCTAACCCTGAGTCTCTGTCCTGCCATAAGCCATGTGGCAGCATCTCACACGTCCTGGCTCGACAGAAAGGTCTCCCCTAGAGCCTGGCATGTTGTGGGAACACCTACCAGGCTGCTTCACCTGGACAGGTGTGCCCAGGGAATCACCATTCCTGTTCCCTGGGAGTGGAGGGCAGGCGGCAGCACTGTGCTTGCCCCAGCCCCCCAAGAAAGACCACAGGTCTCACCTGTTGCTCCCTCAGGCTTCCAGGTCCTTACACTGCAGGAAGTTCTGGCACCCAGTGCATGACAGGACGAGGCTAGGCGTCACCCTGCAGGACACTGTTGGGCTCCTGTGGGCATGGGGGCGTGTCTGGGCCGGGGGGGGGGGTGGTGCCTGAGTCTCCACTATCCAGGGAGCTGGGCTTCCCTCACCCGCTCAGCCCCGTAGGTGCTCAGAGCATAGCAGGGACTGACAGTCAGGCTGAGATGCTGGGTGGGAGGGACACCATAGAGGTCTCTGGCCCCTCAGTGAGGAGTGGGCTCCTGGGGAGGAGGCCAGACTAGGAACATAAGCAGAATCTGGGGTTCATTCCCCGCCCCCGCCTACTCATTGCCCTCACAGGCTCCACCTCTCCCTGGCAGGGCTTCTGACCCACGGTCCTCCTTTGAGACAAAAGACAGCATCAAATAAATCACCTAAGTCTGTGCCTATGCCAGCTTAGAACTCAGGGTGCAGCTACAAGCAAACTGAAGAGATATCCTGCCCTTGAGGGACCTGTGTTCCAGAAACCAAGGAGTTTTGCATTTCAGAATCCTACCGTTTGTTCCCCTGTTGTTGTTGTTGTTATTTTTGAGACAGAGTCTCACTATGCTGCTCTTGGTAGAGTGCTGTGGCATCACAGCTCACAGCAACGTCAAACTCTTGGGCTTAAGCGACTCTCTTGCCACAGCCTCCCAAGTAGCTGGGACTACAGGGCCCACCACAATGCCTGCCTATTTTTTTGTTGTCACTGTTGTTTGGTAGGCCCAGGCTGGGTTCAAACCTGCCAGCCCCGAAGCTTTGTTTCCCTATCTTATCTTTGAGTTTAACTCCCTATTCTTTTTCTACCTTCATAAGCATACTTGAATTGTTGATTGCCAGCCCTTTCTCCTTTCAAGTCTATTCTTTTAAGACTGTGAATTTCCTTCAAAGCACGACTTAAGCTGTACCCACAAGTTTTGGTATATTGTATTTTTGTTATTCTTACATTCAAAATATTTTCTAATTTCCATGGTGATGTCTTCGAACTATGAACTTTAGTACCACATTGCTTTTCTTACTTTTTCGTTTTTTTTGTTTTTTTTGAGACAGAGCCTCAAGCTGTTACCCTGGGTAGAGTGCCGTGGCATCACAGCTCACAGCAACCTCCAATTCCTGGACTCAAGCGAGTCTCTTGCCTCCGCCTCCCAAGTAGCT